>JASDQU010205713.1:0-28733 GCA_032191745.1 Picea mariana
AATGGTTTAAGTATAAGTTGAAAAATGTTTTAAATTGTACTTGATACTGATTCACCCCCCTCTCAGTATCAACAACTTTTTCACCTTAAATAATATGTTAAAAGTATGGAACTCTTCAAGAGATATCATCACCTTAGCATGAAATTCCATTCCAACATGTGAGTTCCATATATGATTACTTCACCATCATGTTTTTTACTTCCCAAGATCTGAGTATGGTTGCAAATTTTTCAAGACGAGGAAGAGTAGGCCACACCGATGAATAGATCTAAGTGTTAAAGGTTGTCCTTTGAATATATAGGTTTCAATCTATGTGTTTAAGGACATCCTATGGCATGATATGGGTGTTATAGCCACTCTTTGAATGGATAGGTCATTGTTTATGTGCTTGAGGTTGTCCCAGGGTGCAATTTTAGTGTTATGGTCTCCCTTTGAATGAATAGGCCATGATCATACTTTATGCTATTCTAGGGCCCAATTTGAGTGTTATGGCCACCCTATGTATGAATAGACCATGATATTTTTTCTTGAGGCCATCCTAGGGCATGATCTAAGTGTTATGACCACCCTCTAAATGAATAGACCAAAATTTTTGTATTTAAGGTCATCTTAGGGAATGATCTAAGTGTTATGGTTTCCCTCTGAATGAATAGGTAGTCTTCTTAATGAATATTTTTGTTTGATGCCAAACTCCTGAAATTCTAAGGGAAATCATAGAATCACAGGCCCACGGAAGAGATCCTCCACCACAGCTACAAAACATTATATTGGAAGATCGTCACACTTATTGCAAACAAGAAGGTTACATACCCAAAATAATGTAGCTCCAATTTCATATAAAAATTAATAACAATATTCCTTCCTTAAACAAACCCAAACCAAAAATCAAATAGAAATAAAGATAATACCTACACCTGGAACTAGATCTGAAAGTGCTTTGATACCAATGATGTGGATTTGATCACTCGTGAGAAAACTTCAACAAAAATGTGTGAATAGAAAAAACCTCTGACTAATTTTTATTAAACCAAACAATGGATTATATAGATTTACATAAAAATATCTAACTCGATAAATAGGATAGAAATGCTCTATAGATCCTAAGAACTAGCATCTAAGCACAATAATAGAGATAGTTGGAGAAATGATCTCAACTACTCCATGAGAATAGGAAACCGAAAAACTTCGTCACTCTCAAACTCAATAATAATTTCCTACTCAAATAATAATGAGAAATACATATGCTCAATACTTATGCTAAGACTAAAAAATAGAATCCCTATTAATTTGGTAGGCCTATCGATACAAAAAGAAAACAATTAAGAAACCCTTTGTTAACAAGTAAAATGATTGCATTCGTGATATTTGGCTCCACCCATGTCCACTCTAGTAATGAAAACCACAAATCCTAAAATATAAGAGAGAATGAATCAATTCAAGGAATGAAAACCTAAAATCATAAAATATATAAGAGAATGAATCAATGTGTTGAAATAACAAACAACAAGAATTTTTTTAACATATTTTATAGAATAATCTGAATCTACAATAAGTGTGCATGAAATGAAATGACATATTTATATTTAATTTTTTATTTAAAACATAATTTTGAAATAGTTTCTTGTGATTGCAATGAAGCTAGATCCATATTAGCCTTGGATATATCAAGTGTCGAGAGGGATTGAATCCCTTGAGGTGAAATTCTTTCCTCAAGTTTTTACACTCTAAAAGGGGTTTACACCTCAATGGATTCAATTCCTCTCAACACTTGATAGATTTGAGGTTAATATGGAGCTAGTTCGATATGTATTTCAAAGTTGTAACCTCCCCCATCCCATCCAAGGGACATTATGGTGCGGAGTACTCATAAAAATGAAATTTATGCTAGCTAAATTAATTCATTTATAGTTAACTAATATCATGTAGCTTTCAACTACGAATTAAAAAAAGATTTAGCTATTGTCTACAACCATAAAATAGAAGCATCTACAACATGCTAATAATCAACATGAAATGCAGCTAAACAACTCATTACAACAACATGTAAATCATTCTCATTTACAGAGAGTTCATGCACAATAATAACACATGTAAATAACACATCAACAAGATAAAACACTTATCTTTAAACAAGAGTTGTGCAACCAGTTGCTTGGGACAGACATTGCACCCAACCATAGACTGATTTTTCCAAATTTCAACGGCCAGTCACACTCGATTTGAGGCTAGTAATCAACAAAAAAGGGTGGTCTCTCACAGTCCACTCACAACTCAAAAAACTCACAACCCACTAATATCTTCCTACAACTATCCCGATATTCCACCAACTCTCTTCTTGTTGACCTGCCCAACCCAAGGAATGTACCCCTTCACTGATCTCAGTCCCTTGGGCATCCCATTCATTTATCAGGTTCTCTCTAGCAGAGGTAACTAGGAATCTCTCAGTTCATAACTCAAGGGAACTTGTTGCTAGGGAAACTACCAACAAAACACAACAAACACTTGTTGTTTTAGTGTAACTCACTTAGGAGTTCACTCTTTAGTCTTGACAACCTGGATCTTCAAGTTTTATATTCAATTATGCTCCAATACACTCCAACTTTCACTAGAATTCTCCCTCTATGGCTGCACCAACTCCAATATCTCTTTCTTGCTCTCTACCTGCTGCTCATGCACAAAAATTGTCTAGCTAAAACTACTTTCCCCCCCATACAAATTTCCTCTCTTTGGATTTCCTTACTTGACTCACACTCTTCCACAAGATTATTTTACTCAACCCCCATGTGCCCAATAAATATGGGATGCGACTACTCACACCCACCGCCTTACATGTATCAATGATTGGCTTTAGGAACACTTAATCAGAAATAGGAAGGTTCATATATCAAAGGCAAATTTAGGAAAATGAGTTGTCTTAATATATATGGATAATTCCCCCTTGGACCCCTCTTGGCCATTATCCTAGATACTCCCCTATATTGCTTATTAATTCATCCCCCATATCTTGTTCATGTCCCCTTAGTAGTTGAAATCACATTTTATTAATAAAACAAGGAAATACAATTTGCATATTACATTACTTGGTTGTAACCACATATTATATCTACATAAGAATTAATTAAACTGGGGATTACAATGGGGATGTTACATTCCCCCTCCCCTACAATTTTGCACCATCCTTGGTGCACTCTATGCTGATATACATATATGAAAATTTACATCACAATACTTAGAAAATATAATTCTGCAATTTTACAACTCCAACAACAATTCCAACCATAATCTCATGTTCCTCTCAACTCACCGATCCAAGGAATGAACCATTCGTTTATCAAGGATAACCCAAGGGATGTACCATCCATTTATCAGGGATAACCCATGGGATGTACCATCTGTTTATCAAGGATAACCCAATGAATGCTCCATTATTTTATCAAGGTCCCCAACGCAGTTGGCTAGGACTCTAAGATGTAGTTCCAGAACTCTAGCTGCTCAAAATGGAGTCTTGCATTCCATTTTCTTCAAAATTGTCAAAACAATTTGCGCATATTCTTCCTGAATGTTTTCTTCATGCTCCCATGTAGCATATTCAAGAATGTAGTAGGTCCATTGAACCTTTACCATCCTTGTGGCCTTGTTCCTTAGCACTTTCACTTTCTGATCCAGGATGCATATTGGTACCACCTGGAAATCCCCTTCGTGCTCAACCTGGATCAAATTCTAATCAATTATGTGGTTAGGATCAAGAACATATTTATTTAATAATGATACATGAAATACATTATGCACTCTCATGGGTGCAGACAATGCTAGGATGTATGAAATTGGTCCTATCTTTTTTAATATTTCAAAAGGTCCACAATATCTTGCTGCCAACTTCGGGAAATTTCCTAATCTCATCGAACTTGTCTTTTCCTTTATTTTTAAGAACACATATTAGCCCACTTTAAAATCTCTAAAAAACTTTGTTCTTGTCTATATAAATTTTATGCCTATCTTGATTAGCCTTTAAATCCTGCTTTATCTTCCAATTGCTCTTCCATTTATTTTAACAATTCTGATTGAATAATTGGCCTATCTATTGGGTTATCCCAACTCACTAGTGTGTTACATTTTCTTTCATACAATGCTTCCAATGGACTCATTTTCAATGAGGCCTGATACCCATTATTGTATGCAAATTCCACTAAATGAATATAATCTTCCCACTTTGATGGATGATACATCACATACATTATAAGCATGTCCTCAATTATCCCGTTAGTCCTTTTTGTTTTCCCATTTGACTCTGGGTGATATGTTGTACTGAGATTCAAATTTTTTCCAAAGCCTTTGAACAAACCCTTCCAAAAATTTGAAGTAAACTTTGGATCTCTATCTAAAACTATTTCCTTAGCACTCCATGTAACCTAGCAACTTCTCTCATATATATTTCTGCAATATTTGTTTCCTTGTGTGTAGTCTTCACTGGAATAAAATGTGTTGCCTTAATCAATTTATCCACCACCACCATGATGGAATCATGTTGCTTCACTATTCTGGGTATATTTGTAATAAAATCAACTGTGACAACTTCCCATTTCCACTTTGGAATGGGCAATGGTTGTAGCAAACATGTTGGGTGCCTATGTTTAGTCTTCACTTTCTACACTCTAGACACCTGGCTATGTAATTAGCCACTTCTTTCTTCATTCCTAGCCAAAAATATTGGCTTCTTACAACTGGAATTGTTTTATGATATCTCAGGTGCCCGATGTATGGCACATTATGCATTTCCTTCAAAAATACATTTTTTAGTGCACTAGAATTTGACACATATACCTTTCCTTTGTACATGAGAATTCCATCTTCTTTCGGCTCATAATAATTAAATTTCTGCTGAAAATTACCTTGTTGTAATGTTTCTTTTATTTTCAAATAATGCTGATATGAATTTGTTACTGCAATAATTTGATCTTTCAAATAAGTCTTGTATATGATAATGGATGCAATATGCTTCTCATGAGATCTCATGTTGAGTGCATCAACCACTTAATTTTCTTTTCCATTTATATGCTTAATTTTGAAGTCATATTCACTTAGAAATTCCAGCCATCTAGTGTGTCTAGCATTTAATGTTGGTTGTCCAAACAAATGCTTCAGACCAAAGTGGTTTGTTTTTAGCTCAAATTTCTGACCCATGAGGTAATTCCTCCACCTTTTTAATGCATGTACAATTGTTGCTAACTCTAGATCATGGATAGCATAATTCCTTTCATGCTCTTTTAGTTTTTTGGACTCAGAACATACCACATGATCCTTTTGACTGAGAAATCCATTGAGTCCTTCCTTGCATGCATCAATGCAAACAACAAATTATTCATTCGGATACGAAATATGCAATATTTGTGCACTTGTCAATATGTCTTCCACTTGCTGAAATATTTCTTCACACTTGGAAGTCCATTCGAACTTCACTCCCTTCTTTTGTAAATAAGCGATTGGACTTGTAACCTTCGAAAAACCTTTTATGAATCTTTGACAATAACTAGCAAGACCCATGAATGATCTAACCTTTGTGACATTCTTGGGCACTGTCCATCCTCTAATGGCCTTTATCTTCTCAAGATCAACTTCAATCCCATCTGCTAAAATTGTATTCCCTAAGTAGTGAATCTTCTTTTGATTAAAGATGCACTTAGATTAGTATACAATTTATGCTCTCTTAAAACTTGCAATACCATTCTTAAATGAAACATCTAGGAACACAATCACAAACTTTTCCAAGTACTTCCTGAATACTCATTCATCAAACACATAAAAATTGTTGGGGCATTTGATAGTCAAAATGGTACTACCATGAATTCATAGTGCTCATATCTTGTCCTAAATGCGATCTTCCTGATGTATTATTATTTTATCCTTACTTGATGATATCCTGACCTCAAGTCAATCTTCGAAAAGATTCTTGCACCTTTCAGCTGATCAAACAAATCATCAATTATTGACAAAGGATATTTGTTCTTTATGGTGACCTTATTTAGTTGTCTAAAATCAATACACAACCTTAAGGTTCCATCTTTCTTTTTTACAAAGAGAATCGAGGCTCCCCACAGTGATAGACTGGGGCGTATATACCCCTTATTTAACAACTCTTCAAGTTTCATTTTCAACTCCTTTAATTCTGGTGTGACCATTCTATAAGGTGTCTTAGACACTGGGGAAACACTGGGCACCAAATCACTAGAGAAATCAATGTTCCTCTTTGGTGGAAATCCTGGGATTTCTCGAAATACATCTTCAAAATAAATTAAGACTGGATGATCTCCAATGCTTGCCACTTTGTCTTTAGCTTCCTCTTCCATATGGGCTACAAAAATATGACATCCCTTCCTGGAACTCTTCTTCAGCTGCATAGCTGAAATCTCTCTAACAGCTACAACTCTTGGACTGCCTTGAATCTTGCCTTGCTTCCCTTCCTCATCAAGACATGTGATTGTCTTGTTGTAATAGTCTAGGAAAACATGGTGTTTTTCCGACCAATCCATGCCAATTAGACAATCATATGAACCCAACAGTATGTTGTTTACATCTACCTTTGTATTGATCTCATTCATGTCTATCAGACAATATTTAACCAACTCATTGATCATTCTCTTAGACCCTGTGGCTAACAAAACTAACCAATATTTGTTATTCTTACTCCTTTGCATGTGAACTATTTCAACAATGTTAGCATTTATGTAACTATGGCTAGCTCCAGAATCAAACAAAATTGTTATGGACTGGTTTTCAATCTTACCTTCCACTTCAATTATGAGGGATTGATATTCTGATTGCTTGTTGTCCAAGGCTACATAAATCCTTGGCATGTTTCCTCCCATGTATTCCATTGTTTCATCCTCCTTAATGTTGCATAAAATCATCATTATTTCCCCTTTGTGAGGACAATCCCTATATAATTGATTTCCCTCACATCCCCAACATTGTACTGGTTGCTACCTTGGCCTTTTCCCAAATGAATCTACATTCTTGTGCTCATTTTGGGTTGCTTGACCTTGCTGATTTGTTTGGGAATTATTTTTGAAAACGGGTAGCTTAAAAACTTTCTACCTTTGATCCCTTTTCCCTTTCATCTTGTGATTCCAAGATTTTTGGAAAACTGGCCTTTCTTTTCTTTTCTTATAAAGATGCCTTGCTCTTCTTATGGTTTCCTCCAATGTTTTTGGGTTATCATATTGAATCTTTCCACTGAAGAAGGATGGTAACCCACTTAGAAACCTTTGGATTTTGACTTTCTCATATTTGATGAAGTCTACATACTTCAACAATTAAAAAAACCTCTTCTCATATTTCTCCATTATCATGGTTCCCAAATTGAGTTAAAATAACTCTTTCATATTTCTTTCATAGTAATGATCAGACAAATATTTCTCTTGGAAATATCCTTTGAACTACCTCCATGATATCCTCCTCTCATCAAGGTTATTGGCTTGCTTAAGCTGATCCCACCACATGGATGCCTTTCCTTGCAACTGGTAGGTGCAAATTTTATCTTCTACTCAGGAAGGGGTAATCATGCAGCTAAAAATATTTCTTCAGTTCCAACAGCCAGGCCTTGACCTCTTCTCCTTTCCTGTGCTCGCATTTTAAACTAGGTGGCTTGATCTTCCTGATTTCACCTTGCAAGAAATCTCCCTCGAACATTATCCTTTGCCTCTGAATAGGAGAAAAACTTAGACTTCTCCCTGGCCCTGAACTTGCATGAATTCTTCTGGTATATTTCCTCAGAGAATTATGGTGCATGCTCATGCTTCTTTATTTCCTATCATTTCCATGTTCATCCCTTTTGCTTTGGGATCTAGATGTTGACACTTTTCTAGCACTAATTGCTTGCTTAGTGTCAGATTCCTTGTTCACTTACTTGTGCAACTTATTCAATATTTGAAGAACATCTTCTTGAGACTTCATGATCCTTTCATTATCATCTTTGTAGCTCTATGCTTCCCTATGCAGGCTCCTCATAGTGACATGATCGTTCCTATCTCTTCTTCCATTTGAATTTGTTTCAATATTACCCATGATGAAATGCATACCTATGATCTCTTCTTGATGGTTGTAAGATCCCTGGGCATCATCCATAACTCTGGTCCTCATATAAGAACTAAAGTTCCTTTCTTGTATCTCTAATTTTGCAAGAAATGTGCATGAAATAATTATTGTTAGAAACATGCATAACATAAAACATTCCATTAATTAGAATACAAGTTATTTCATCATCAATTTATGGAGAAAATAAATCACCGAAACAAAATTATTATTCCTTAGATGCATTCCTCTCTGAAACAACTTTCCAATAGTTGTACCCATGTCTCAATCTGAGTTTTGAGCAAAAAGTTACAACAATTACATGCTACAATTTCCACTCTTTTACTGCTACATAAATCTCTTCATTAATTTCTAAGAATTTTCATTGTCCAATTCGAAATTTTGGGTGGACATATGTCTTCTACTCCTGTGCCCCAAATGGACTTCTGAGCGTAGAGTTATGCCCTCTGGAAGTAAAATTGGTGCTAAAATTTTACCCTTACCATTTTGGTTGTAACTTTCTCATACAAGCTCTATTTAGCGAATCGTTTAGCTCATTAGATAGCTCTCTCTGAGTTATTTTATTTTATATATAGATACAAAGTGTAGCTTGGTACACTCTATTCTCGTGGGTTTTTATTAACTAAAAACATCGTTTAGGGCCTCAAAAATGCCTCGCATGTTAATGACCTCCAAAAATCATAAAAAAATGCATAAAAATGATTGTTTTACCACTTTAATAGCCCTTTAAATATGAACCGTTGATCTCAAATCGTGTCAAATCTGAGCCATTGATCCACGCAACATTGGCCATCAACGACCAAAGTTCTTCCTTGGGTGTGCACCACACTTTCCTTGATATTCCGACGTGACCGTCAGTCAT
This sequence comes from Picea mariana, assembly GCA_032191745.1. Classification (NCBI taxonomy): domain Eukaryota; kingdom Viridiplantae; phylum Streptophyta; class Pinopsida; order Pinales; family Pinaceae; genus Picea; species Picea mariana. Next base: position 8,951 of record JASDQU010205713.1, read on the forward strand.
TGGCCCATTCCCCTGAAAATCGATTTGTGTACAACTCTTAAATTGACCAATTCAATCATTGGCCATCGATGATATATGTTGGTGAATGGAACTCCTCACTGATTCTACCGATTCATGACCATTGTCCCATCGATGATCGATGACTTCTCTTTCTTGATTCGAAACACTTTGTCGAATCGGCTAACTCCCGACCATCGACAACTTCCATCAGCGATTGAAAATACATCAATGGATTCGGCCAACCCTCAACCATCAGACATCGATGGTCATGGATGTCTTATGGATAGACAAAACTTTTCTCCCTTTCGGCCGACCCAACCATCGGTCGTCGACGATTTCTCTTCGTGAACTTTAACACTTAGCAAGTTTTGGAAATTTCTCTAATTGATCCAAACCATCGATCTCATCCATTTCACAACCACCAAAATGAATCTTGGTTGTTTATTGTATCAACTTCTTCCAACTCTGTCGATGCCCATCCATTGACCGTCGACCATTGGCATTTTCGATTGGAGAATTTCCAACACTTCGCCAAACTCGTCGATAAAGATAAAATGTTGTCGGCAGATTCACAACCATCTTGGCCCATACAAGCCCGATCTTTGAACCAAAATATTTGATACCATAATGTAACATCCCCCAACCCATCCAAGGGACATTACAGTGAAAAATACTCATAAAAATGAAATTTATGCTCACTAAATTAATCCATTTACAGTTAACTAATTTCATGTAGCTTTCAGCTATGAATTCAAAACATATTTAGAAACTGTCTACAACCATAAAATAGAAGCATCTACAACATGCTAATAATCAACATGAAATGCAGCTAAACAATTCATTACAACGACATATAATCATTCTCATTTACACAAAGTTCATGCACAATAATAACACATGTAAATAACACAACAACGAGATAAAACATTGATCTTTAAACAAGAGTTGTGCAACCATGTTCTTGGGACAGACGTTCCACCCAACCATAGACTAATTGTTCCAAATATCAACATCCACTCACCCCCGAGATGAGGCTAGTAATCAAAAAAAGAGGGTGGTCTCTCACAGTCCACTCACAGCTTAAAAAAATCACAACCCACTAATATCTTCCTACAATTATCCCGATCTTCCACCAAATCTCTTCCTCTTGAAATTTCCAACCCAAGGAATGTACCCCTTCACTGATATCATTCCCTCAGGCATCCCATTCATTTATCAAGGTATGTCTGGCATAGGTAACTAAGAATATCTCAGCTGGGAACTCAAGGGAACTTGCTACCAAGAAAACTTGTGAACACTTTTTTTTTTAGTGCAACTCACTTAGGATTTCACTCTTCAAGTCTAATGACCTGACTCTTCAGTTTCCAGCTCCAATTACACTTCATATTTCTCTAGAATTCTCCCTCCATGGTTTCAGTAGCTCCAAGCTCTCATTCTTTCAATCTACCTGCTCCTCATGCACAAAACTTGTCTAAATAAAACTGCTCTCCCCCCCATATGAATTTTGGTTGTTCTTTTTGTCACTTTTGGTCACGAAATATAAACTAGTTAAAATATAAAAAATGATCTCAATCAATTATATATTATAAAAAATGCATTTGTAATATCTTCCCATCATCATAAATGTAAATGTTTATAATTATTACATTTTGAAATCATTTTAGCAGACTAGTTTCAATGGAGAAACACACTTTACTTCCCATCATATATGAGGCTTGCACAATAAGTTATTCCCATCATTTTCAACAATTAAGTCTGTTGAACCTTTATTAACCTAAATATAAAAAAAAATATCAGTCTTCCTAGTATGTAACAATATTCTATCGTGCTTCAATTCAATGTATATTGACTTTCTATACAATAATCTATTTACACTCACACAATTTGTTCACTCTAAAAGACTAATGCAATAAGGTAAATAAATAGCAATAAAATCCAAAGGAAGAGCATACAAATAATGGCATGTAAAACAGACTCTTGCAATCTCATATTAGTCCTTGTAAGCATGGCAAAAACAACATCTCTAATGGCACCACAAGCAACATTAAATAAAATGAGCCAGTGAATAGATGCATTAAAACATGCCCTAGTTATATCACTCCTTGTAGGCATGAAAAAAAAAACATTTCTAATCGCACCACAAGCAACATTAAATGAAATGAACTAGTGAATAGATGCATTAAAATATGTCCTTATATCTCAGGTCATATGCCCTTAAAGAAAAAAGGTCTTAACACTATGTAAAGTAAGTTTAAATGGTTTGAAGACTATGTAAAGTAAGTTTAAATGGTCTGAAGACTATGTAAAGTAAGTTTAAATGGTCTGAAGACTATGTAAAGTAAACATAAAGTTTGCAACTGATTCATAAAACATGATCATGTAGATCAATGATTTTCTCAAATACTTCTTTGGCCACCAAATGAACCTCATTTATGTCTCCTTCAAACGTTCACATCCATCAATTGTATCTTCATAGGCAATGAGGATGTTACTTGTGACATTAATGACAAGTATATTGGCATCTTCAGGACCAAGTGGCGCTCCATGGATCATAGAAAGTGACTAAATTTGTCCAGTGCCAACAATAACACCGTCATATGGATATAGTATGTTAACTTTATCACGTACTTGGATTACTTCATGCTTTGTTGGAGTTAATGGGCACTGTCAAAAAAAAAAAAAAAAGTATACATAAATATAAGAAAAAAAATACAATTAAATTCCGAAAACATGCATAATTATTTATTTAACAAAATTAAATGCACTGACCGAGTCAATATTTGAAATACGTCCAGCAGGATTTGTACACACTGATCAAGAATGATGAGGCACATCAACGTTGGAAGATCCTTTAATTTTATCATGCATGTGATTACATCATGCACAAATCAAATATAATATTCTAAGGACACAATAATATAATAGAAAAATAGTAAATATAACAATAAAACACTAAAATATGGCCTCTTAAAAGTCTAATATGGAAAGGAAACAATCTATCTAGAGATCGTTGATTGTTGGGATGACCAAAACGATAAGATAATTCAATGCCGAACAAATGATCTCAAATAGGTCAATGGGAATGCTAAGTACAAAATTATCAATACACCATGGGAATGCAAAGGTCACTCGTATAAAAAAGACCAAAAGTAGATCTAATATAAGATCGGAACTCATTAGCCAAAAAAAAAGTGCTACTGGAAAGTATGGAGTGATACATGGATTGAAAAAGGCCAAAAGCCAAATTCCCTAGAGGGATACCTCGAAAAGTGATTGAAGCTATTACTTTGTTCTTGGAATTCATTGACGTATTTTCTTACAACTATCATGATCTGAAGGGTGTTCCAAAAGAATTCAAATAAATTCATATTTAACTTCAACAATAAGCCAACCTAGTAAGACAACAACCCTTCTTGGTGACTTACATCTGTTGGATCATGTTGTCATTGATGCCAAAGGTTTAATTAATTGATGTCAAAGGATTGATGTCAAGTGATTGATTGATTGATTGATGTCAAGGAATTAGTTGATGCCAAAGGATGATTGAATGATGTCAAAGGTCAAAGGTTTGATGTATGTTAAACAATGTCTTATCATAGTATATTGATGAACATGGATCAATGAGTTGTCATTGATACATGAAGATGGATCAATGTGTTTCATTGGTATATGATGCATTGTTGGAATGATGTAAAGATGAATCATTATTGTCTTATCATGGTTGATAAGGTGTACAAATGGATGAACTCCAAAGTGGTCCCCTTATGGTGAAATCCCTCATGGGAAGATGATTTACGGTTGAGTTATCCTAGAAGTATGGTTGGAGAACCCATGCTTATATGTGGAATAATGATATGAAGATCAATGAAGTTGTTGGTGAAACTATCCTAGATGGATAGTGCTTGTCATGCCATTTTTGGTGGTATGTGGAATTTCACATAACTCATGGTTTGAGAGTTATGTCCCTATGAAAATGAAGGGCCCTCATATGTAGGCTTGAAGCCCCAAAAGGTCAAAGAAGTCAAAGATCTTGAAAAGAAGAAATTATTATTTAAATGGTAAAGAAAAGTGACAAAGTCAAGGAGGAATATTTAAATGGAGAACTTTCTATTTATGGAAAGTGGTTAACCCTAAAAATGAGGTAAATAGGTTAAGTGACCTAGAAGTGGGTTAAGTGACCTAGAAGATGCTTCTAAGGAAGCTACTTGGAGAGTATAAATAAGAGGCAAGGGTCTCTTGTGTAAGTGTATCTTTTGTGAGCATATTTGTATATCTCTTGTGTATCTCTTGAGCATGTATTGAAGATATATTTTGAGAGAGAGGAGACATGGAGAATCTCATGGATGCATCAAAATTTCGACAAGTCTGAGATCATGATAGCAAAAGTATCAGAGGTTCAGAAACCCTAGTTTTTGAGGTATACGCAAGTTGTAGTGAGTCAGGGCATGTACATACGTGGGCTGAATGAGGATAGGGCACGTACAATGGATGAATTCTTGAAGACTTGTGGTTGAGCTAATGACAAGCTCTTGAAGATTGAAGCAGGCTCCCGATATTCACTGTATGGGCTCAGATCTGCCATAGAAACTCTGGTATGGTTACATAGTTGTGTTGATGGATATTCTTGCTTGTTGTGTAGTGAATTCTTAAGGCATTCTTGGTATGGTTGTTGTGATGTGGTTTGTGTTGGTTGATGGAGTGAGAAACACTCTTATGATTCAATACTAATATGATAGCTATAGTATATTGGTTTCTTATATTTGATGGGTAGCATTCATATTGTATGGTTGTGGAGAATGAGTTAGTTGTTGGAGAGCTTGGATGTGTTGTGACTAGTTATGGATCAGATTGGACAATGAAAGACAAAAGAGAATGTGATTGAAGGTTGCAGAGGATATGAGATCAGCTTGAAGAGAAAACCCTAAGAGCTCATAAGTGATACGCAGGTTGTAGTACAAACAAGTCGTGTACAGACACAAGCTATACTGTTGGTAGGGCACGTACATATGTGTGATGCACTATCAACAGGTCATGTACCTATTGACAGATTGATATCCATTGAGGATTGTTTCCTCATCTCAGTTGGTGTTGAGTGTGTAAGCTGAGTCTTGCATTATAGAGTTGGTTCTCTTGTAGAGTTGTACTCTATTCAAATGTTGTTGATAAACCCAAGGATTGTAGTCCATAATAAAAAAGAAAAATGTACATACATCTCGTGTTCCTTATGGTGATGATTTGTTGATGATATATTGTTGATATATGTTGTTGATATATGTTCACATTTAACTAGTTATAAATGACAGCGATAAGTAATGAGTAAATGGTGATTGCTAACTAATGAGTTTTGTGTAAGAAGGAAGTTTTGGGGAAAAGGTACTACACTGTTCACCCCCCTTCTCAGTGTATTCGGTGTGTCCAAAAAAATAATCTTGTTCTATTGTCCTATGATGGCTTGTGGCATTGCATCCAGGTTGCAGTTATGTTTTCTACTGTAAATTACATTGTAGTTTTTAGTTTAAGGTATTAACTATTTTGTTTCCACTTTTTAAAATATGTTTTCAAATGAGGTATGTTCCCAGGTCACTGCTAAAATTCATTTACTTGTTAATTATGTGAAAGATATTTCAGCTTCAGCTTATTCTAATCTTATTGCATCTAAAATATCAATAAGGGAAAATATGTTTTCAAATGAGGTATGTTCCTAGGTCACTGCTAAAATTCATTTACTTGTTAATTATGTGAAAGATATTTCAGCTTCAACTTATTCTAATGTTATTGCATATACAATCTCAATAAGGAAAAGATGATTTGTTGGACTATACTATCCTTTGTACATATTGAACATTTTTTCTTTGTAATATAAGAAGCATTTCCCTAGAACAAAAAGTAAAATAAAAATTATACTACTATAAAACAATTTAGTTGTTAGTTGTGACTAAAGTATTAGAACTAATAATAATAATAATAATCTGATTCTAAGGTCACAACCTAGCTAGACACCAAATTGATGTATGAGATCATTTTGTTTGTGGGATAAGAGAACCTCTTCATGCAACAATTTCACCACTTAGTATATGGAGGTATGCATGCCCTAAACCCATTCGTATTTGAACCTGTGACATCCTAGGAGGAAACACAAGGCCAACCTTATGTTGTTCATCATATGTGAATTGCAACATATCCATTACTATTTGTGCAAATTTAAACAAAATGTAATGACAATCCATTCAATATCCAAGCAAAGAAAAATATCAAACAGCTTAGTGAGAATATGGAAATAAAGAAATAGTTTAATAGTTTAAACATGTTGCACATGGACTTTCCAAATGAAGAAGGGAAAACCATGATCTCATTTTAACAATAAATGAAAATATGATAAAATCAACTTCGATATTGCACATTGTTATTTACAAAAGCATGTCCTCTACAAGAGTTGATCATAAGTTGAGGCTACCTGTGAGGCATCAATACAACTCCGGCATGCCCTTCGATACCTTTGAAATCCAAAGTATGCACCTTTTGGTAATGAAACAATATCCAAATGCTCTAGAGATCCAGTATATCCTGCAGTCTTTGCAGCTTCTTCAAATGATATATTCTGATTGTCAACTAACCCTTTAAGTGTCTTTGCAAGAGTTACACTCCCTGCCAATAAACAACTACATGCAAAACAATTGTGTGAGAGATGACATAAAATAAGTATATATTTTTTAAGATATTCCTTCTATTCTTAATGCTTTCTCAATTGAAATTTCATGTGTTGAGACTTGTTGGTCAGTGATAACTTTAGTATATATAGATGCATGGAGCTAGAGATAAAACATCTTCACATGTACCTTAACCAAGGTGAAATGACACGAAACTAGAAAAATAGGGAGCATCAAACATCTTAGTAAAGACACTGATATGTAATTCTCTTCACTTCCTCAAATACCATTACATAAGGGGAAAAGCGGTTTGAAAGATAGTAATAACGAGAATTGACCTTCCAAGGAAGCCAATTCCAAATCGTGTAGGCTCCTCATAGGTGAACATAATCACCTCCAGTGATCTCTTTGGCTTGAATGCCAACCTGGAAAGAGTAAAACAATGCAAACTAAAATATTAAGGAGAATTATTTAGCACTAAGAATGTAATAACAATATATGAAAAAATAGTGTTTAACACAACATATCTGTTGGTGAAAATCAACTTATAGATCAGATAGACAAAAAGGGTAAAAGTGAAACTCACAATAGGAGAAAAATACATTGTACTAAGGTCAAGAAAAACAAAATCTCCACTACATGTGCTTTGAATATATACATTTGAAAATAAAAAATAACAAACAATAAAAGGGGAATTGCCACAATCCTTCTCAGCACATTGATAGCTTCAATGACACCCAAAATCCCAAAAACTCCATCAAACTTTCCTGAGTATGGAATAACATCAATATGAGATCCAGTTGCTATAGCAGGTAACTCTGGATTGCTTCCCTCTCTACATTTTATATATTTATACTTTTAAAGATTCCATAAGTGTCCACAACCAAAATTGACACTAGAGATGATTCTCAATGATAATTTTCACAAAAGACCCTCTATATAGACAATTCAGATCTTAATAGTAGAATAAAAACATTACTCATCGTAATTGTGATTTTACAAAAGGACCATATTTTTTAAGTCAAAACTAGGCATACAACAATAGAATATGAAATGTGCATAATATTTTATACACAAATACATTAAAGATGAAAACCTCATCACGTGAGATAAAATGAAATTTTACACCAAAATAAGGAGGCCATATCCAGTGTCATAAGGAGGGAATATCTAGTGTCATAACCTGAATTAGACAACCAAGCGATGGGGCCTAAGAGGAAAATCACATCTAGGGGTAATAATATTGGTCCAAAGAGCATCAATCTGCAAAGAAGCAAGAAAAAAGTGGAGCCTCCAAGGAAACATGTCTTTGGAGATATTTTCATTAAAGGTAGCTCATCCTTTCAAAAGTCAATTTCCCACTTTGGTAGGAAGTGTTTTCCCTTATGGAAGAAAATGGCCTGGTAGAGTCAAGAAACAAAACTTTGATGGCCATCATCAAAAATATTGTGGGGGATAACAAAAGAAATTAGGCCAGAAATATTAAGTATGCTTTATGGGAGGATAGAATAATGAAGAAACAAACCATAGGAAAATCCCATTTGAGTAGGTATCTAGGATGGAAGTTACTTTTCCAATCCATTTAAAGTATATTGTTTATTGCAACATTTCACCATATACTGGGAAACAATCCATGAAAGGGTGAATGAACTTGTGGAGATGGATGAAAATCAGAGGAAGGCATTCGACTATCATGTTCGAAATCAAAGCAAGATCAAGAGCATGTTTGATAAAAGGGCTCATCATAGGGATTTACATAAAGGATATTTAATCCTAATGTGGAGTAAGAGAATATAAAATATTGGCAATCATGGCATATTCAATACATTGTAGCTTAGACCTTACAGGAATGAGGAAACAACAGACACAAATTATTTCTACCTCAACCACTTGAACAATAATTGATGCCATATTAGCACTATAGAAGTAGGAATGAACAATCTTATATGAGCACTAATTTAGATTAGTTGTTTCTTTCCATGGACTCTTTGACATATTGGCTCATGTTTTGTTTTAGAGCCATTTTTTTACTTAATGTATTAGTTTTCATATATTTTTTATTTCCTCGGTTATATTTTATGATGGAATAGGGTGAGAGTCTCATCTCTTTATGCAGATCTTATCTTTTCCATGTTGAGTTGTACCACGTTTTTTTTTAGATTCTGGAGTTCTCATGTACTCTTTTCCAAAGCACATGTCCCCATATTGGACCTAGTGGTTACCCCACATATTGTATGAGGGAATTTACAGATACCGGTGGCATATTATGATTGATATCCATTGATGTTTGAGAAAATGTGGGGGGATATTTTTATGGATGCACATTACCCTTATGGAAATTCAATTAATGACTACTTATCATAATGTAATTAAAAACTACTACTCAATAGTGGGTGTTATGACATCTACAGGGAAGTGGGAGTGCAAAGACTTGTGTGTAAGATCCCTAATAAAATCTATGCTAAAATCTGATTTAGCTTGTTGGAGAATTTCATAAAACATTTGGAATACAACCTCCCAAATCCCTTGAAATCACTTCAATACTTGTTCTCCCAATTAACTCAATTTTAATGGATGAATTTTATGTCAAACACGTAACATGCAACACCTAAAACCCTTCCCAATGAGTGCTTGTTCTGAATTTGTGTTTATTGTTATGTTTATTTGCAGCTGGTTGGTTGAAGTGTTTTGTCAAACACTTTGTGTGCAATGGTTGTACCATTCATTTAAGTGTATTTTCTGAAAAAATTTGGCCCATATTTCTTCATGTAATATATTGATCTAGGTGGATATTAGAGGCCACCCACCTATTCCAACTAGCTCCTCTTGACACTTTTAGTTCAACATGTTTCTTTGTAATGATCACAATTCTTTGTAGTTGTGGGTTCTGCACTTCTGGGGATATTCTGAATCCCTACACAACATCTAGGAGGATATTTGTGGCCACCCACCTATTCCAACTAGCTTATTTTGGAAGTTTTCATGTCAGTACATATTTTTGTACTTCCAGGGTCGTTTTGGGGCCCTAAACATTGTTTTTTTGTCTTTCCACAGTCAAACTATAGATAGAGTTAGAGTTTGATGGAATAATTTTTAGTTCTTGAAAATATCTTTCCAACGGGATATCACGTGCCTAAAATGGAGGTCGTATGCAAAAGTTACGACCCTGGGAAGTTGAGGTACCAACTTACCCATTGGGGCCCACATAACTTTTGGCATTTCATCTCCTAGGGTTAGGTTTTTGGATGTCTAGGGTTTTGGAATTCATGAGTAATGTTAAAAAGGCCTCTAGATCCTCATTGTAATCATTTTTCTGAGATGGATGCATGTAGCAGCCACATCTCTTCTCAAAGATAGTTATCACCATTTGAGCAAGTTGTTTTCAGTTCTGCAGTTTTACAATTTCAGCCTATTTTATTTATTCAATAGAAGTTATTTTTCACTGGATATATGTTGTGGTTCTCTATATCTCTATGTTATTGTATTCATTCTACTATTCATTTCATTCCACTCATAAATATGGATCAGTGGTATCGGAGTGGTCTTCTATTCATATATTTTTCTTCGTGCATGTTCCCGACAAGATCTGGATACAAGAAGTTAGGACTTGAACCAGTCGAGCCTCTGTAAGATCAGTTGCGTCGAGCCAAAATATAACTCATGGGGGAAGAAAATAAAGATGATGGAGCAGGAGATCCCTTTAAATTGTTTCTCGAGGAATCCCTTGCATGAAAAAGGAATGAAATGATGGACAACTTTGCATAGATCCTTCGGTGGCTACCCATAGGAGACGCATCTTCATCAAGCAACCATGCAACCCCCTTCAAGGTACAAGTAAATTTTGATATTCCATTATTTGAAGGAATGATATATGTAGATGTTGTAGATAAATGGATGAATCTGCTCAAAGGGTATTTTTCGGTCCACAATTTTTCTAATAGGGAAAATATTACTTTTTCACTCCTGAAGGTCATCCCCCATGTTAAGAACTAGTGGGGTACTTACTTGGAGAAAAGGGCCATAGAGGAATCTGCAATATTTTTGGTCACCCCTACATGGAATTCCTTCAGGGATGCCATTAAAGAATAGTACTACCCTATTGGAAGCTATGAGGACCAGTACACAAGATGGACCACATTGTGTCAGGAAAGGGACCAGACAGTACCAAATTTCACCAATATTTTCCATACCCTGTGCACCAAATTGGGTATCAAATACTTTGAATGACATATGGTGCTCAAATACCACAATTGTATGCATAAATAATTTCAAACAGAAATGGAGTTTCTAGACATCGCATCATTAGGCGTGACTTATAGCTATGTTGTCAAGATCGAGCAAAACTTTATGTAGAAGAGGTGAGAGTTTGGATCTACAAACTCCTTGCAGTTGAAGCAGGGAAAAGGTGACCCCAACCCACAAAACAAGGGACAAATAAAATATGGTCCCTCTCAGGACAATCGGTCCAAGCTGCAACCCAAGAAGGGTAATGAGAAGTCAAAGAAGGACATGGGAAAGTGGTGTGAATACCATAAAAGACCTTGGAACAACACCAAATAATGTCGCTCCAAGCAGTCAATGGTGGTTGAGATGAAAGATTTCGAGTCAGAGGCATATTTTGAGTTCGAATCAAATCCAAAAGGAGAGAAACGGATTATCGATGTTGAAACCAACACCATTGTCGCCACCACCAAAGTCCAACCAAGCAAACGAGAAGAACGAGAGGAAAGGGAACACCTATTTCACTCACAGATTTGGGTAAAGGGGGCTCTGTTTCATTTCATTGTCGATAGAAGAAGTTAGAAGAACCTGATCTCAGCAGAGGTCATCAAGCGGTTGGACGTGCCAATGACATCACACCCACAGACCTACACCATTGATTGGCTTCTCCAAGGAAGAGATCTCTGCATCATCTAATAGTGTCATTTTCCCTACGACATCAAAACCTTCAAAGATGAGGTATTATGTGATATTGCTCCCCTTGAATTTTGTGATGTTCTTTTAGGCCAGCCATATTTGTTGAAGCAACATGTTGTGTATGAGTCTAGACACCACAGTGTTATTATTACTTTGGGTGGAAAACTGTACAGGATACTAGAAGTAGTTCCACCTACCGCTATTTCTTTAATCTCTACTAAGAAATGCAGTAAGGTCATTTCATAGACCAGGAAGTTCATCTTCTTTGTGATCCATTCTCACAGTAAATAGAAGGTCATGACCACATCTGTGACCTCTAAACATATCTTCTCATTGTATCAGAAGAAAGTAGACGAGATTGTGGAAGAGTACAAAAACATCTTCTCCTCACCCACTGGGGTACCGACACACTGCGAAGTCAAGCATCCAATTGATCTAACCCCCAGTGCACCTCTTCCTAATGGACCAATATATCATTTCTCTTTAATGGAAAATGATGAAATCAAGCATCAGATCTAATAGATGCTTCAAAAGGGGAACATCAGACCCAAATCCTGCCCTTGCAGAAGCCCGATTATACTGGTGTAGAAGAAAGATGGGACCTGGCAGCTCTGCATTGATTTCAAAGCATTAAACAAAATCACAGTGAGGAATCGGTACCCAATTCTCCGAATTGATGACCTTCTTTACGAACTCAAGGGGGAAAAGTTCTTCAACAAGATTGATCTAAATTTGATCTACCACCAGGTTCCCATTGAATTGATTGATGTATGGAAGACAACTTTCAAATCTAAAGAAGGTCTCTTTGAATGGTTGGTCATGCCCTTTGGCTTAACAAATGCACCAACTTTAATGAGGTTGATGGATGATGTATTGAGGCCCTTCACCAACTCTTTTGTGGTGGTAAATCTGGATGGAATCCTCATCTTCAGCTGAACTTGGGAGGAGCACATGAAGCAATGATCTGAATTTTAGGGGATATATGGTCTAAATTCAGATGAAAAACTCATAAAGCTATAAAGATAATAGATTGTTCATGTGGATCAAGGAGATGCCCACCTCCTCATTAATTAATTGGGCTAACAAGTTTCCCATATGGGTCAAAGAGAGTCCCACCTCTCCATTATTGTATTGGGTTGTATTTTCCACTACTCAGTTAGTTGGGTAGTTAGATCTATTATTATAATAATAGACACTCATTTAATGAGATCTTTTCATTATTATATCGGGTTTTATTTTCTACTACTTAGTTAGTTGGGTAGTTAGATCTATTACACTAATAATAGAGACTCATTTAATGAGATATTTTTGACTTTTTCCAATGGACCATTTTGTAATCTTATATAAAGTCCTAGCAAGCCTTCTCATAATATCAAGTTACTCATTTTGGATTCTCTCATATTTTATATTGTTCATTGTGAGATTAATTAGATCTGGGCGATTTACTAGTAATTAGTTTTAGAGGTGAGGCTCCTCTTTGAGCCTCACCTCTCAAGTACTTCATTTACATGCTTTTTTTTTATGCAAAATTGGCATGTCTAAGCTCCTCCTCTCTCAGCATTCAATCCATACAGATCTCAACCCATTCAATCCATCCAGATCTCAACCCCCGAGATCTGGATCAATGGTATCAGAGCACTCTTCAGTAGCACAAGCTATATTCCAACTTGGAAAAATGCTCTTTTGGCATGAACAGGGTCCAATACTTGAACTACATTTTTTATGAGCATGGGGTACATGTGGATCTAGCTAAGATCCAAGTCATCTATGACTGGCCAGCCCCAACCACACTAATTGAGCTTCAGATCTTCATAGGACTTGCCAACTTCTACCGACGGTTCATTTTGGGACTCTCCCATATTGTATGGGCCCTTAGCCAAGTGACCCAAGGCGGTGGCAAGGAAAATTTCGCATGGTGGAAGGAAAAACAACAAGCATTTGATGATCTGAATCATCGCTTGTGCTCAGCTCTAGTACTCTCCTTACCCAATCTACAATAATCGTTCAATATTGAGACTGACACATTCGACTATGCCATAGGTGCAGTTCTCACTCAGAATGGTCATCCAATAGCATACCATAGTGAGACACTCTCAGATACCGTCCAGAAATACCCCACCTATGACAAGGAAATGTATTGCATTGTGCAAGCCTTCCATCAATGGAAACATTACATTATGGGAAAGGAGACAATCATCCACATTGATCACAAGCCTCTGTATTTCATACAAACACAAGGAAAGTTGCAGAACGATCGCCATCAAAAGTGGTCCACATACTTGTAACAGTTCCATCTCAACATCAAGTATAAGACAATGAGCACAAATCGTTTCACTGACTACCTTAGTTGACCTCCCGTTGCTTCACTCACCACCGCACTCCATTCCTATGGGCATGAAGCATCTGAGTGGCCCCAACTTTATTAGCATGATCCTAACTTCGACACCACCTATCAGATATTGGGTACATGCATGAATGTCATCGATTTTCACATTCATGCCATGTGGGCCACCTCTGTGTTCCTTCAAGTGAGCTTGCAAAGTTGATTTGGGAGGCTCACTATAGTAGGATGGCATGACATTTTGGCATGGAGAAAACTATCGTCATTCTACAGAAACATTTTATTGGCCAAAAATTTGATAGGACTTCAACAAGTATATCATATCTTGTACTGCCTGTGCCATTTCCAAGACAACCATCAAGAAGCAAGGATTATACACCCCTCTTCCTACTCCCGAGAGGCCTTGGGAATCCATCTCGATGGATTACATGTCTAGCCTTCCATCCACCAAGCAAGGCAATGATTGTGTATTTGTGGTGGTTGATCAGTTTTCGAAGATGGCCATTCTCACCACCTACAATAAGAGCATCGCAGGGGCATACACTACCAATATCTTCTTTGAACGAGTGTGGGTCCATTTTGGGATGCCACATACCATCATCTTTGATCAAGATAGCAGGTTCCTCAGCACATTTTGGTCAAGTCTCTAGTCACTGTTGGACACCAAGATCATTAAATCCACTACCTTCCACCCTCAAACCGATGGCCAAACAGAGGTCATCAATCAAATGATTATGCACATCTTGCGCATGTATAACTCTAAGAATCCATGTACATGGTAGGATATTCTTCCCTATGTTCAACATAACTACAACATGTCTCTCCATAGCTCCACCAACCATAACCCATTTCATGTGGGGTTGGGATTCCAACCCTTAGGTCCCATTGATGTTGCACTACCTCTTGAAAAAACACAAACCAAATATCCCCATGTTCAGTTTGAGGCCCACAAATCCACCAGATTCATTGAGTGGATTTAACACATCCACCAAAAGGTCCATGGGATTTTGCATAAAGCCAATGCTAAGTACAAGCAACGCCATGATCAACATCAGGTACCACACAAGTTTTAGGTGGGAGACAAGGTCTAGTCATTACATTTGCAAAAAGAGCTCCTTATAGGGCCCCATATGAAGTTATTTCCACTTCGATATGGGCCTTACACTATCACCAAGGTTGTGGGTGACAATGCTTTTGAGCTCAACACCCCCCCTTCCTTGGCTTGTAACCAATGTTCAATGTGGACCTCCTCTGGCCATATTTTCCACCATTATTGGACACCTTGGAGATCGCATAATACTTGACACCAACATATATCAACCTTGACTACATGGAACATGCATCCACTGATCAGATAGTGGACACATATGTCAAAGGAACTCAGCAACAAAGGATCCAACTTTATTGGGCTGTCAAGGCAGGGCAGCTCCTACACCAAGGCAAGTGGCTCACCTGGGGCCAAATTCAGCAAAAATTTCCTCACCTGATGGGGGAACTCAATGCAATGGAGACCATTGCTTACTATGGGAGGAGGATTGATCCAAGTGGATATTGGTGGCCACTCAACTATTCCAACTGGCTCCTCTTGACAATTTTAGTTCAACACGTTTCTCTGTAATGATAACAATTCTTTGTAATTATGGGTTCTACACTTTCAAGGCTATCCTGAATCCCTACAAAGCATCCAGGGGGATATTGGTGGCCTCCCACCTATTCAAACTGGCTTATTTTGGAATTTTTCATGTCAGTACATATTTTTGTACTTTCAGGGCCGTTTTGGGGCCCTAAACAGTGTTTTTTTGTCTTGCCACAATCAAACTATAAACAAAGTCAGACTTTGATGGAATAATGCATATTTCTCGAAACAACATTTCCAATGAGCTATCACATGCCTAAAACAGAGGTCATATGCAAAATTTATGACCCTGGGAAGTTGAGGTACTAGCTTACCCATCGGGGCCCATGTAACTTTTGGCATTTCATCTCCTAGGGTTAGGTTTTTGGATGTCCAAGGTTTTGGAATTTATGAGGAATGTTAAAAAGGCCTCTGGAGCCTCATTGTAATCATTCTTCTCAGACATATGCACGTAGCAACCACATCACTTCTCAGAGATAGCTACCACCATTCGAGCAAGTTATTTTCAGTTCTACGGTTTTATAGTTTCAACCTATTTTATTTATTCAATAGAAGCTATTGTTCACTATATATATTTTGTAGTTCTCCTATCTCTATGTTATTGTATTCAATATTCTATTCATTTCAGTCTTCTCATAAATTCAGATCATATATAAGGAAAACACATACAATCTTGGCATCCAGACATAATATTGGAGCGACCTTTTGACTTGCTTACCACTTCAAAAGCCTAGAATGATGATTTTGATGATATTAAATCGGATGGGGTAGAAGTTGCTATCTTTTAAAATGTAGATAGATTTAGAGTTTCATACATCCCTATAATGAATGGGGATAGAGGAAATAGAATGGATGGTCACTTTGATGATGATTTAACTAGCAACATGGGGACAAGTGCTCTGAAAGAGTGCATGATAA
The DNA here is from genome assembly GCA_032191745.1 of Picea mariana. Lineage (NCBI taxonomy): Eukaryota > Viridiplantae > Streptophyta > Pinopsida > Pinales > Pinaceae > Picea > Picea mariana. Next base: position 25,410 of record JASDQU010205713.1, read on the forward strand.
CTCTAGAAATATCTATTGTACCTGTTAAGAATACTACCAATAAAGAAGGTAAAAACATGTGGCGGGATGGACACACATCCTCATCCTAAAACCCCACTTATAATCCAATATTCTTGTCCATACTAAAAAAATTCTCAAAACTACCTTTACTTCAATATCAGTCTTGCTACCTATTTTATTTCGAGCTTCTTAACAATATACCTTGGTTGAGTTGGGGATGCAAGTAGATCACAAATCCACTCATTGTAACACTATAACCTAGAATTGGATAGATGCAGACAATGTTGACTTGGTCTTTAAAAAGGGAAGGAAGATTAAAAGAACACTAGTTTTTAACTAGATAGGCAATATAAAAGTCACTCAAGTTCCCTGATTAAGGACATCTTTATGAAAGAAGGCCAAATAGTTTCAAGTTCTCAAACATAATACACATCTTCTTGAAGGAAAATCTTATTATAAAGAAATTATGTTCACTGACCAAGTAATAGATCCTCCAACTGAGGTATTGAACCCCACTCTAAATCAAAGTCTTCAGATTTCAAAGAGGGATATATCATAATTAAAAAGCTATAATTTGAGGATCTATTTATTGTAGCTTTTTAGATATGATATAAATTTGATTCTATGGATTACTGGGTTTCATGTGCATACTCTAATTTTCCTCTACAAATATAGAATATACTCATTATAGCATATGCTATAAAGATACCCAATGAATTTTATGATATATTTTCAACTCGTCAATGCACAGGAGATTAAAAATAAAACCATAACAAAAAATTCAACACATACGACAAAATATTTCAATTGGCTATCAACATCCTCATCATCCTTGCCAGAAAATTCATCAATTAGTCACATCAAATTATGTGCAACTTTAATATTTACCAGATGCTATGGATCTAGATGTTATTTATGTTTTATAATGAGGGTCATTGATGTTGAATCATGTAGTTGATCATGCGTTCTTCAATTACTTCATTATTGTTGGATTTTTTCATTTTATAAAGCAAATCCAATGTCTTTCGTTTCAATACATCTCAAGAATACATTCCCACTTTTGTTTCCCATTTGATGAATCCTCTAATATATCAAAGATCAATATTATGCCCACAACACCATCATTGACATTTGTACTGAAACCATAACTTTACTCAAGAAGCTTCTAGCTCAAGTCCTGAAGGGGAGGCCACGACATATGACACTTGCAAATAGAGATTAGATGTGAAACATTTGGTCACATAAAGAATCATAAAATCTTCTTTCCTTTAACATCAGAGTTTGCAGTAGAATGTCTCCCATGTGGACTGAAATGGAAAATGACCTGACATTAAGCCACACTCCAAGAAACTACATCTCTCGTAGACATTTTATCAAACATTTGACATGCATCATCGAAAATCCCACATTGAGCATACATGGTAACAAGGGAATTAGACACATAAACAAACAAATCCATTATAGTCCTAATTATGTCCACATGGATTGGTTTGCCAAGTTCTAGAGCTGATAAACTTGAACAAGAACTCATGACAACTGTAAAGGTGAATTCATCTAGATGAGTACCTTTCCTTTGCATTTGGAGAAACAATTCCAGGGCCTCTGCACTATGGTCATTGACAGTGTAGTCTACAATCATTGCATTCCACGAAATTGTATTGGCGTTATTCATACTGTCGAATACTTTGTGTGCATCCTCAAGACACAAACATTTGGAATAAATGTCAACAACAAAATTACTATCGTGTGGCTCAAGGGAGGATTCGACAATGTGGGCATGAAGTTGTTTTCCTAGTTGCAGTGCCAATAAGCAGGTACACACGCTAAGAATGTTGGCAATTGTGAACTCAATTAGTCTAATTCCAACCATTAACATTTGTCCTAAGAGTTGGAGGGCTTCATTGCTAAGCCTTTGTTAGGAATATGCAACAATCATAGCATTCCATGAAACAATATTATGTTCAATCATTTCTCCAAACACTATGCATGCATCCTCTATATGTTGGAGAAAATTCTATTTTCAACACACTAGTTCAGTGGGAGTTAACTGACTAGTTCTATTTTAGACTTTAACACTAGTTTAGTGGGAGTTAACTGACTAGTTCTATTTTAGACTTTCTAATCTTAGACCATCACTATTATGCATGCATTCCTAATTATAGGATTTCATTGCCTATATGAGTGAATATCACTCACTCATTGATAAAATAATAATATGCATTGATTCTTATTCTTCATTGTGAATCTTTCTTCCTTTTCTTGATAAGCTTTGTTTGTGCATGCTTTAGCTAGATCTCCTGTGTAGGTTTCCATGAAACACTGACATGGTATCAGAGCTATGTTGCTTGGAGCAAGCCAAACAAGCCAAAGAATAAGGAAAATCGGGGTTTCAGCGAGCTAAATACGTGGTCGTACCTTTCAGCAGTTATTCCTCCCAAAATATTACATTTTTGAGGAAACGACCCATTAAAGAAGTAAATTGACCCATTCTGCAAGTGGGTTTTCAATCGTTTGGCGAGATTCCTCACCATTTGTTCAGAAAGTAAGCTGCAAGATAGCCTCTTGAAACTGATACGAATCCGAGGTCATACATTTTGATCCAGATTTATGTAGGAACACAATGAAATAAAGAAATACACATAAACGTAGAGATGCAGCAAAAATAAGACTTCATTTCATTAATAACAAATGACTGAAATATGCTTACAAACAGAATGGAAATAAACTAGCTAGGGCGCTGGTAGCTTATCTCTGAGAAGAGATGTGGCTGCTACTCGCATCCATGAGAAGAAGATTACAATGAGGCTCTAGAGGCCTTTTTACAATAGAAGAGAATGCCAAAAGTCATAGACATCCAAAAACCTAACCCTAGGAGATGAAGTGCCAAAAGTCATGTGGGCCCCATTTGGGTAAGTTAGTACATCAACTTCCCGGGGTCGTAACTTTTGCATACGATCTCTATTTTAGGCGTGTGATAGCTCATTGGAAAGGTATCGTCGAGGAGATTCATTTTGGGGGCTCAATCATGCCTTTGGCTATAATTGAGAACCTATATCTCAAAAAAAACTTCATTTAGGCCCTCAAAATGGCCCCGGAAGTTAAAACCTGCCAAAAATAGTAAATTGCCAAAATTGCCAGAAAATTGTTTTGAGCCAGTCGAAAAAGGTGGGTGGCCACCGATATCCACCTAGATCAATCCTCCCTCCCGAGGAGGCAATGGTCCCCATTGCATTGAGTTCCTCCATGAGATGAGGAAACTTTTGCTGAACTTGGTCCCTGGTGAGCCATTTGCCTTGGTGAAGGAGTTGGCCTACTTTGACAACT
>JASDQU010205714.1:13275-24419 GCA_032191745.1 Picea mariana
ACAGTATTACCCACTAGTATTTTCACAGAAATGATAAGGCTGGCTCGTGATGAGACCCCCTTTCCCTTGGCCATGCAACCAAGGGTCATTTCCCTTGTGTGGTGACCAGATAATGGCAATGTCATACTGCTAGATACCTATGAACATAATGAGCCGGCTCATGATGAGACCTCCCATACTCTTGGTTAGGTCTTGTTTTATTATTTTTCTTCGGGTCCCTTTTGTTTCTTATCGAGATGCCTTTTATTGCCTTCTCGGGGATCCCTGGGCAAAGCATCTCTAGGTTTCATTTCCTATGGCTTTTATCTTTTACCAGTTGCTTTTACCCCTTGGGCCTTTAGCCCCTTCTTCCCACAGGATGAAGTGTAACCCCTCAAGTAGGTCATCCTAATGCCCAGACTAAGGGAATGGGATGGATGTATGGGAGATAAGATGTAAAGTGATAGTATGGTGGGAGCGGACGATGGCTCTTCAAATACCCCCTGATGTCTAACCAAAAACCCATGGATACAAGCTTGCTAGGGCACCACGTTAATCTCCCCAACAATGTTCAAGTGGGTTAGTGTAATATCCAAGTAGTTATCAGAAATGTAAGGAACCCGAAGCATATATAAGAAAGTTATAATGATCAAACATGACACATACCATGATACCTGCACCAATTACCTCATGGAGCAAGAGTTTTCTCTGATGCAATTCCAAGCCGATGGTGATGGATGTTGTTGTTGTTGATAGGACAAATCTGGTGAAGAAGAAGAAGGATGGGCCCTCTAGGGCCATGCTCAGGTCAATCCTGCTTTCGGTACTCTATGTCTTGGACCTGTGGGCCTCAAGACATGATCTCCTAGTTATCCCTAGAAATTGGGGATAACAAGAACCACAAGTACATAGATTGTCCCCATAAAAATGGCAAAGCGAGAGTTGTCCACAATGTTCAACAAACTTAAATAGTGGAGGACATGGGCAGTAGAATGTCAAGGATCTATGCAGCCYTGGACAACAAGTAAGATTAATTTCAATCGCACATGATTGAAATTGGCAACCATGCCTTTACTATTTTAATTGATTTAGGGGCTAGCCATAGTTATATAGATCCTAGAGTGGTGGAAAGTTTGCATTTATCAAAAATAAAACATGAAAAGTCTTGGTTAGTGTAGCTARCTACAGGAACCAAGAGGAAAGTCATGGAGTTAGTCAAGTCTTGTTCTGTGGACATGAATGGACTGAGCATGAAGGCTGAATTGAACACTCTTCCATTAGGCTCTTAGGACTGTCTAATTTGGATGGACTGGTTGACTAGCACCATGCCATCTTGGATTGTCGTAATAAGGCATTCACTTGCTTAGATGAAGAAGGGAATCAGAAAATAGTCCAAGTAATTCCAAGTGTTGTTGTTGTCAGAGAAATCTTAGCGATGCAGCTGAAGAAGTGCTATAGAAAAGGTTGTCAATTATTTGCATCCCATGTAGGGGAAACATCTAAGGACAAGGTGTCAAGTATCAAAGAGTATGCGGTACTGAAATAATTCAAAGATGTATTCCAAGAAGTACTTGGACTACCTCCAAAAAGGGATATTGATTTCTCTGTGAACTTGATGCCTGGAGCAGCTCCAGTGTCAAAAGCTCCGTATAGGATGAGTACGCTAGAGCTAAAAGAGTTGCAATTGCAGTTTGAAGAGCTTCTAAAGAAGGTGTATATACACCCAAGCATGTCGCCTTGGGGTGCCCCGATCCTATTCGTAAAGAAGAAGTATGGAATGTTGAGGTTGTGCATCGATTTCCAACAGTTAAACAAAGTAAATGTCAAGAACAAGTATCCTCTGCCGAGGATCGATGATCTTTTCGATTAGTTGAAAGGTGCCAGGATATTTTCGAAGATAGATTTCAGATCGGGATATCACCAGGTAAGGATAAAAGATGAATACATCAACAAGACTGACTTTAGAACAAGGTACGACCATTATGAGTTCACAGTGGTGCCATTTGGACTGTCGAACACACCTGCTATTTTTATGTGCTTGATGAATGGAGTATTAAGGGACTATCTAGAAAAGTTTGTCATAGTCTTCCTGGATGACATTCTGGTGTATTCCAAATCAGAGGAAGAGCATGAACAACACCTCAGGATGGTGTTGCAAGTGCTAAGAGAGCACCAAATGTATGCCAAGTTGAGAAAATTCTCATTTTATCAGAAATAGATCCATTACTTGGGGCATATTATCTCAAAGGATGGGATAGCTGTAGATCCTGAGAATATTGAGGCCATCAGAGAATGGTCAGCGCCAAAGAATTGATGGAAGTCAGATCCTTTATGGGTCTAGTTGGTTATTACAGAAGGTTCATCGTAGGGTTCTCGAGGATATCTCACCCTATCAATTCCTTGCAAAAGAAGGAGAAAAAGTTTCAATGGATAGAAGATTGCGAGAAAAGATTTCAACGATTGAAGCAACTGTTAACCAGTGATCTAATCTTGAGAATTGCAAACCCAAACGAAGATTTCGTGGTGTGCACTGATGCATGTAAAGAAGGATTGGGAGGAGTCCTTAGTCAAAATGGATTTGTAATTTGTTATGAATCCAGGAAGTTGAAAGAGCACAAGAAAAACTACGCAACTCATGATTTGGAGTTTGCAACTATCATTCACGCTCTAAGGAAGTGGATACATTACCCCATGGGAAGGAGGTTTGAATTGAGAATAGACCATAATGGTCTGAAATATTTGTTTGATCAGCCAACCTTAAACACTAGACAAAGTAGGTGGCTAGAATTTTTGTGTGAATACGACTTTGATATCAAGCATATCAAAGGGAAGGAGAATAAAGTGGTTGATGCACTCAGCAGGAGGGTCAGAAGGAGGGTGCATGAACTACATGCTACAACCGTTAGCATGTATCAGACTGATATTAAAAGTAGATTTTTGGATGCTACAAATGCAGATCTGCAATACAAAGAATTTGTAGCAAAGCTACAGCAGGGTAAGATGCCACATAAGGTGGATATTTATAAATTAGGAATAGATGGAATACTGCTTCACAAGAACAAAATTTTTGTACCCAACATCCAAGACTTGAAACAGATAATTATGTAGGAGATGCATAATGTGCCTTATGCAGGGCACCTTGGATATCATAAAACCGTGGCAGCGGTCAAGAGCCATTACTTTTTGTCGGGTATGAAGAGAGAGATCGTTGAATACATCTCTAGATGTATGAAGTGCCTGAAAGTTAAATTTTAGCATAGGCACCTAGCAGGGTTGTTGCAACCTTTACCCATTTTGGAATGGAAGTGGGAAGTAGTAACGATGGATTTTATTACGATTGCCCAGAACATGCAAGTTGCATGATTCGATCATGGTGGTGGTGGACAAGATTACAAAAACTGCCCATTTTATTCCACTAAAAACTACTCACAAGGCAACAGATGTTGCTGATATTTCCATGAAGGAAGTGGCACGATTGCACAGAATTCCTAAAACAATTGTGCCCAACAGAGACCTGAAATTCAACTCGAATTTTTGGAAAGGATTTTGAACGAATCTGAACTTTAATACAACTTATCATCCTAAGTGTGATGGACAGACAGTGAGAGTGAACAGAGTGATAGAAGACATACTGAGAATGTATGTGATGGAAAAACCATCAAAATGTGAAGACTACCTACACTTGGTAGAATTCGCCTACAACAATGGGTATCATGCATCATTGAAGATGAGGCCATTTGAATCACTTTATGGAAGAAAGTGCAATACTCTAGTGAGTTGGGATAATCCAGCTGATAGAACAGTGGTTGGGTCAGAGTTGCTCAAGGAGACGGAGGACCAAATGATAAAAATTAAGAAGAATTTGAAAGTTTCCCAAGACACACAGAAAAGTTATGCTGATAAGAACAGAACCCACAGAGAGTTCAAAGTGGGTGATCATGTTTTCCTAAAAGTGAAAGCTAAGAGGAGTTCCCTAAAGCTAGCAAGTTGTGCCAAGTTGGCAGCTAGATTTTGTGGGCCATTTGAAATCCTAGAAAGGATTAGGCCAGTTGCATATATGCTTTCATTACCTGCATCCATGACTGTACATAATGTGTTTCATGTTTCATTGCTTAATAAATATATACATGATGTTAATCATGTTATCGACTAGAATGTGATTCAGGTGGAGCAAGAAGGTGTCCTGCAAGTGCATCCTGTGCGCATATTGGACAGGAAAAGCAAACAGCTCTGGAATCGAGCTATAGGGCTTGTAAAGGTCCAATGGACCTGGTACGGTCCCGAGGATGCGACATGGGAGCATGATGATGATATGTGGGTAGAATACCCGCATCTTTTTGAAGATTTTGGAAATCTTGTTGATACTGTGTAAAAATTGCACTGAGGACAGTGCAAAAATGAGGGGAGGGGATTGTAATATCCCCAAGGATGAGCCTTGTTGTAATCATGTTTATAAATTGTAAATCATGTTTTATAGGCTGGTGATCCAAGTTAATATAAGCTGGTAAGGCTTATGAGTTTATTAGGCCGGAGAGCCTAAGTTTTAAGGCCAGGAGCCTGTTTTTGTATATGTAATGATGCAAAAAATTAATAAAATTATAAACATCGTTGCGTGCAGACCGACCATGATGAATGAGTGATGGGGGACTAAGCTTCCACACAGTGGGTAAGGGATAGGGAAAATTACGGGTGAAACATTAGGTAATGCATTGAATGTGGAGAAAAGAGGAAGATAAAACAGTAAGGGGTACTCCCCATTACACAATCTCAACTATACTATGCGCCATTTGGTTTAGGAGACCCATCTGGAAATTGGCCCAATTGCTATTGTTGTTTTTTGGGTTTTACCGGTTACGGCCTGGTCTAGCGATGAAGTATGATGATGTATGGGTATGAAATGTGAAGATGTAGATGAAGACTATCTATTGAAAGAAAACAAGTCTATCACTAATATATCCTACCCTATCCTAGCTAGGAGCTTGTAAAGTAACTGGGTGAGTTGTAAATGAGACCGAAATATGAACAAAACCTCCACACAAGTAGATGAAATAAAAGTTTAGAATCATAAAAAAGTGCATACATACATACAACCAGAACAATCTAATTATATTTCTACATACATTAACAACTCAACAATCTTAAGACTTAAAGAAATATGAAAGAATAATCAAAACTGCAGAATAACATAGAGTGCATAAGATCAATCCATAGGAAAACAAGCATTCTTACAGTCCATGTGAATAACATACATCCCACTTGAAAAAGTTCACAACAAAGACAATTTCACACATAGATTCTTCTTCCTTCAAAAAGTGGCCCTGAGGGCTTCTCAATATTCATTAACATGGTATATGTCCTTGAAACAGTTCTTAAGTCTATAAATGCTTGGAGAGCCCCTACTAAATGGGAATCTTCCATATCATATACTATCACTAGTAACTCCTAGGTGACTCTTTGTATTCCCTCTAAAGAATTTGTTACAAAACTGTTGAGTTTCCTTTTTCCTAATGACAACTGTACATAATGAGGACAAAATTGGGGTTAACTGAGAAAAATAAAAAATAGGAGATAGGTAATAGCAATTTCTGATTGACATTTTGTCTTTATTCAAGAAGTTTAATCTCTGAGATATGTCGCCCACACCTCTAATTGATCATACAAAGATCTAATTTTGCGATAAATCAGTCCTTCTAGTGTTTCATTATGCATAACTATGTTATCTTCAAATGGGCTCATGTCTTTTGACAATGTAGCCATAAAATATTGGATCATGGTTTGCACTTTAGTTGGCTGTAGGAGATGTTGTTCTATCAAATAATTAGTAACCATAGTGGTTGTTTCAATGATAGGTTTTCTACAACTCGTGCTATCTTGAACTTTATCCACTAGTTCTTCCATGACTATATTTTTACCAATCTTGTCTAATTGAGTTAGTCAGTAGCCTTTGATTAGTTCTTGCACAACTTTGTGTAATCTTGAACATATTTCCATTGACTTAGTGACCTCCTTGTCTCCTCTTTAGCCAACTTGTTGGCAACATTCTAGCGAATATAGATGATCTGGATTATTTTTGGCATGAAATGAGAGTGAAGATATAATAAAGAAATGTACAGAGGTATATCAGTTATTCAAAAATATAACATATATATATAAAATATATAATCATAAACACAGAGATACATTAATACACAATTTCTATTAATGAGAGAAATGTACAAAATTGTAGAAATACAGAGTGAAAGACTCACTAGAATGGTGCCAACTTATCTCTGAGAAGAGATGTGATGAATACTCTCATTCAAAAAAAGATGATTGTTACAATGAGGCTCCAAAGGAATTTTTTTAACATAAAGAAAATCCAAAACCCTAACCCCGGAAGATGAAAATCCAACATGTTTGTGGACCCTGTTTTGGGTAGTTTGGTGTATCAACTTCCCGGGGGCGTAACTTTGGCATACGATCTCCATTTGAGGCGCATGATAGCTCGTTGGAAATATATTGATGAGGAGCTTCATTTAAAAGGATCGATATGCCTTTGAAAATCATTGAGGTGTTCGATCATGAAAAAGCATCATTTAGGCCCTCAAAATGGCCCCGGAAGTTTAGGACCCAAAAAACTGCTAAAAATAGTAAATTGCTAAAAAATTGTTTTGAACCAGGTGGAATAGGTGGGTGGTCACTGATATCCACCTAGATCAATCCTACCTCCTTAGGAAGAAATGGTCTCCATTTCATTAAGTTCTCGGGGGAGAGGGGGAAGCATTTTCTGAATTTGAACCTTAGTGAGCTGCTTTCCTTGCTGGAGAAGTTGCGCTGCTTGGCTTGTGGAAGGTTTTTAAGAACATGATGTTGGAAGGGTTGGAACTTTTTAACCAGTTTGGCTACATGAGATGACTGTGTGCGGAAGGAATATTAGGGGGCAATGGTTGCAATGTCTTTCTGTTCACCTTTTGAACAAAATATGAAGAGGCTGAATGTTGTAGTATGAGATATTACAATGTGGCACTGTTTAAGTGGGACAGGAGTCAAAACTACCTATGGTATCCTGTAGAGATGACCCCCCATAGTAACAATGAAACTACGAGGTTGAGACTCATAAATAACATAGTGCTTCCACATATATGGCTGGACCAAAAGAACATCACCGAAATCCAATGGGGAAACATCACATAATACCTCATCCTTGAAGGGCTTGATGTCGTATGACAAGTGGAATTGCTGGCTAACATAGACATCTCATCCTTGATGAAGCCACTCGATGTTGTATGGTTGCATGTGTGGTGTTTTCGACAAACCCAATTGTTTGACGACCTCTGCTGAGATGAGGATCTTATGGTTTCCGCTATCAACAATAAAATGTAGCAGGCTCCCCTTCACCCACATCTGTAATTGAAAAAGGTGCTCCCCCTCTTCAGGATCTACTAGTTCTTCTGGTTGATATGTTGTAGTCACGACAGTAACAGTGGGGTCTGTGTCAATGATATGTTTTCTCCCATTATTTTCCAGAATCAAATTCTGAATCAGGGTTCGACTCATTTTATTTGATCTCATCCACCAATGATTATTTTGAGTGACATTCATCAGTGTTGTGCCAGGCTATTTTTTCGAAATCACACCACTTTCTAGTGTTCTTCTTCATCTTTCCATTACCCTTATTTTCCCATGGCTTGGACTATTTTTCTGGAAGCTAGTTGTTAGGGCCTTCTTTACCATACTTTGGTTGTTGCAGATTTTCAAACCCAAACTCCCTTTTGTTATGGTGCCTAAATTTCTGCCCGATTTTGACAACATATCAATAGGCAACTCCCAGTAATGAGATGTATAGAAAATCCATTTTGGTTTGGATGTACCTATGCAGAGCCCTGTGGTATTTTAGAACCAAATGTCGCTCGGAGTCTTTGATACCAATATTGGTACGCAAGGTATGGAAAGTATTTGTGAACTCCAACACTATTTGACCCCTCTCTTATCGTAGTGTGGTCCATCTCATGTATTGGTCGTCATAGTTACCAACAAGGTAATATTGTTCCTTGACCGCATCCACAAAAAGATCCCAAGTGGGATCGACCCCCTATATTCCAAACTCCTCTATGGAACTTTTCTCCCAATAATTTTCCCACCAATGTTTGACATGGGGGAGATCCTTAAGGTGTGTGGAGGTGATCTTTTCCCTGTCAGAAAAATTGTGAACATAGAAATAACCTTCTAGCAGATTTAACCATTTTTCTAGGGCATCTGCATCTATCTGTCATTCAAATACGGGAATATAAAAATTAACTTGTACCTTGAAAGGGGAGGTGCCTCCAAAGTGGCCTCTTGATGAAGACGAGCCTATTTTTATCATCACGCGTTGAAGGATGTGGGAAAAATTCTCCATCATTTCTTCCCTCTGTCACATGATAGCTTGCTCAAACAATACATTAATAGAATCTTCTACTCTGTCATTTTTCTTTTCTTCCTCCATGGAGGGTTTCTTGGGCATGCAAGAGTGATTTTCCTCAAGAGAGACAAGCTCGACACTAAACTTTCTATACTCGGACCTCGTCAGGGACATGTATTGAAAAACGATAAAGAGCAGCCTACTCCGATACCACTGATCCAGATTACTTTTGGCACGAAATAAGAACGAAGATATAATAAAGAAATTTATAGAGATATATAAGATATTCAATAATATAACAAAGATATATCATAATCATAAACAGATATATACAATAATAAACAATTTCTATTAGAGAAAAATGTATAAAACTGTAGAAATACAGAGTGAAAGACTCACTAGAATTGTGGCAACTTATCTTTGAGAAGAGATGTGACGACTACACTCATTCACAAGAAGATGATTGTTACAATGAGGCTCCAAAGGCCTTTTTTTAACATAAAGAAAATCCAAAATCCTAACCACGGAAGATGAAAAGCCAATAAGTTTGTGGACCCTGTTTTGGGTAGTTTGGTGTATCAACTTACCGGGGGCGTAACTTTGGCATGCAATCTCTGTTTGGGGTGCACGATAGCTCGTTGGAAAGGTATCGATGAAGAGATTTGTTTCATAGTATCAATGTGTCTTTTACCATCATTTAGGTGCTCGATCGTGAAAAAACATTGTTTAGGCCCTCAAAATGGCCCTGAAAGTTTAGAACCCAAAAAATTGTTGAAAATAGTAAATTGCCAAAAAGTTGTTTTGAGCTAGTTGGAATAGTTTGGTGGTCACTAGTTTTCACATAGATAAATAAATATTTTTTCCTTTCAGAGGCTGATGGTTGATATAACATGACTGGTGCATCAAGATTCTCTGCAATCCATCTGTCGATATCATTGATGCCTTCTCGAATCATGTTGAATTGGGCGACATTGGCTTGTATTTGGCCATTTTGCTCTATAATTGTGGCAAATGCTTGTTGGAAGAGATGCATATTTGTGTACATGTATATGATTTCCTCTTCCATCTCTGTTCTCACTTTCTCCACACTTTCTTTGAAATTATGGAGGATGCCTTTGTCTACCTTTACCCATCAAAGCTTTTCTTTGAGCTCTCTAATATTTTATTTTTTTTCATTGTTTTGATGGCATAATCTCTGAATGTTGTCCTCGTTAGCATTCATTAATGCAGTTCCAATTGAAGTAATGGCTATTGGGTTCTCCCTTACATTCCCTGTCATGGAAACTTGTGTGAGGATTGAGATTGGCATCCGTTGAGTTGTTGGAACTTTCTTTATCTGTTCTTGCACTATCTTACCAGAATTATTATCATACATTAAGCTTTTCAGATTTATGACTTCACTTGGTTGAAATGGGGCCCAAATGCCTAGTCCCTAACCACTGAACACAAAATGAGTGTTGGTGCTCGATGTTGATGTCTTTGGGGCGTTGGTATCCATGTGTTGAATATTATTTCTGGTCTCAACATCTTTCTTTTGCCTCTCTTCTTCAACTACCTTATCAGTTGCTTCCTTTGCTATCCTCTCCACTTCGTCTTTCACTGCTTTAGCCATTGTCTCTTTCTTTTCTACTTCCCTTTCTATAGTTTCTTTTGCTTCTTCTTCAACCTTGACTCTCTCTGCTTCAGGATTTTGATTTTTCTTTGAAGCATCATTCTTCTTCTTAGACACTTTTTCTTTGTCTCTCCTTTTCTTGTTTGTTGGGGATTCCTCTTCTTCTACAGAATCTGAATGTATAGAAATGGAAGTGGGAGATGACCTCTCCACTACTTCTTTTGCTGATTTCCTTTGTCTTCTTCCCTTGCCTTTTCTTCATCTACGATTCTACCTATGGGTTGGCCTTGTCTTTTGAGGATAAATTCATCATAAGTCCAGGCATCGCGATGCACTCCTTCTTCATTCGAGATGTTTGTCATATATTCCCATTTAAGGCCTATATTGTTGCAGTAATATTTTATGACCCCTTTTGGCTCATGTATTCTAAATATTTCTTCTCCAAAGTGATAAGAAAGTAGGGTATTCACTTCTTCATGTGCTTGTTTGGTGTTTGAGAAAAAGCAATTTCTGATGTAGAGTGGTAAAGGGGACCATATAGCCTTCTTGGCTTGATACAAAGCTCCTCCCACTCCGTGGATCATCTTTTGGTATGCTACTTCTTTAAGGACCAGCTTATGTGGTATGAACCACGGGAGTAAGTGAGGAGATTTCATAGAACCATATATTGTGATGTAAGTACCATGTTCTAAGAGGAACCAATCCCCAATTATCCTGAATACTATGATTTCTTTGTCTGTCATGCATGGAGAAGGTGTGCAGAATATGAAATCATATAAGGGAGCCATAAAATGATCACACACTTTCTGAAATTATGTCTAGTATTTATGCTACCAGAGAACTTTTCAATAGACGTGAATTGGTTCGCTTGAAGGTTACCACTTTCATCCCATTATCGATTACTAATGAGCCACACACATAATTTACAAAAGGTACAAGGACACATGAAATATAGGGAAGTTTCTTGGTTGGTATTCTGAGATGGATTTTATAGCTTATGATACATTTGTAGACAATATGTCACCGTTGAATGATGCTCCCTCATCTGCACAGTAGTATATCAATAGCAAGTATGACAAAGATAATTGAGACATGTCTTGTTATCTGTATAGTCGACACAACATTGGTATGGCCTACTTAATGTAGTTGTGGGGTAGCCTCCTTTAGGTCCGT
>JASDQU010205715.1:5537-15906 GCA_032191745.1 Picea mariana
GACCTGGCAATTTCTTTGGTGGACGTAGCCCACACTGGGTGAACCACGTAAATCTGTGTCTCTCTTGTATTGTGTATCTTCTGTGTTTTGTTTCCGCATTTGTTTTATTTTATTGCTCCGCGATCCTGTTTTTCTAACACTAGTCCTACTGAAGAAGGCATGATCAATGATCAATTTCCAGATGAGCACCTATTTTCCATATCAACACAAACCCCTTGGTTTGATGATATGGAAAATTATCTGACAACAGGAAAGTTCCCTCAACATTTCTCCTACAGGGAGAGATGCAAGATTGGCTAGAAAGGTTCAACCTACACTTGGGTTGCAGGCTATTTGTTTAAACTTTTCCCAGACCAAATTTTGAGGAGATCCATAAGAGAATATGAGGTGCATGATATCCTCCATGCTTTTCATGATTAACCATGTGGAGGTCATTATGCATCCAAGAGGAGAGCTTCTAACATCTTACAAGTTGGATATTATCAGCCAACCCTACATATAGATGCTCAACAATACACTTCACATTGTGATGAATGTCAAAGAATGGGGAAACCTACAAGGAGGAATGAGATGCATTTACATCCCCAAGTATCATTGGAACCATTTGGAAAGTGAGGCATGGACTTCATAGGTCCAATTGATCCTCCATCGGGGAAAAAGAAATACATATTGGTATACACATACTATCTAACAAAATGGGTTGAATTAAAGGCCATGAAGGATGCCACATAATCAAATGTAGTTGCATTCCTCCAAGAGTGCATATTCTTAAGGTTTGGTTATCCAAGGGAGATATTCATGGATCAAGGACCTCAATTTGCATCAAGACTCATTGAAGAAATCAGGAAGGAACATAACATCTGCCACAAAAAGTCAACACCCTACCATCCTCAAGCAAATGGGCAAGCCGAAGTCACCAACCAAGAGCCAGAAAAGATCCTCACTAAAACAATGAGCATGAACAAGAAATATTGGTCAAAGAAGTTCATAGAAGTAGCATGGGCATACAACATTACATGGAAAACTACCACAGGGCTTACTCCTTTTGAATTAGTCTATGGTGAGAAATCCATGCTCCCTATTGAATTTGAATATCATACATTGAGAACAATAGATGAATTAGACATGAATTTACAATCTGCACAAAGGGAAATGTTGATCCAACTCAATGCCTTAGATGAGTACCAGATGCAATCCCTCTTCAACATTGAAGTAGTGCAACAACAAAGAAAATACTTGGAGGACAAGAAGATTAAGTACAAGTTCAAAGAAGGGGATTGGGCTCTATTATACGACTCAACATTTAAGGACTTCAAAGAGAAATTGATGATTGGGTGGCTAGGACCCTACATTATTGAAAAGTGTTATGATAATGGTTCAGTTCAGATCAGAACCATTGATGAGGAAGGAATATCTCTATTGGTGAATGGATTCAGACTAAAGACTTACAATAAGCCCCTAACCAAAGAAGAATTCACAACAACAGTGAGGAAACAAAATCTGGATGTGATTGATAGCAAAAATGATCTCAATCCATCCCAATAAAGAGATATGGAAAAAAAAAAAGAATAAAACTCCTGGATGAAAACCTCCCAAAGGCATCTAGGACAAATCTGTGGGTGAAAACCTTCAATGGATGCAGTCTCATATCTGAGGAATAAATGAATATCCTCACTAAGAAAACCTCAAAGAGGCTTGATAAGGTAGGGCATTGGTGAAAACTAGTGATGGCACTTCTGCTTGAAAAAAAAAAGAAAAAAAAAAGTTTTAATACTAATGTTTTTTTTTGCAGGTACCCAAAAGTTCATTGTTGCAACCATCTACACAAGAATAAAATCAACAGTCAACAAAACACTATAGGGACAATAAGCATTCTCAATTTTCTTTCTTCATTGATACATAACAATTTTCATTGTCTCCATACGATTATCCATGTTTTTCATTTCTATCATTCATACCACTTTCCATATCCAACATGTTTCATTCTATCATTTATTTCAATAAAAACAACCTACAAGGTTATTCTACATGATCATCCTACATGATTCTCCAGGATCAACTTAACAAGGCCAATTCTACAAATAATAGAAGACAATTAGAGTCAATATCAACATCATCAATTCAAATGTTAATATTAGTAATAAAACCACCTTCTCCAACCATTTTTTTAATTAGATACACCCTCGGGAAAGAAAAAAATCAAATCTATAGGATACTCTGTATCCTGTAGAAAATATTCAGCATAACAGAAACAAATCTACAAGATGATCTATATCATGTAGAACGATTGGACACCACGATATTCCAATGCATTACAAATCTGATCTCGAGGAGGATGTCAAGAGAATCTGAAGACAAATCACCATTGCCATTACTCCAACCACCTACAAGAAGAAAAAATAATGTTCATGCAAAGGTAAACAAAGGTAACATAACTATCTATCCTCTCAACATTTAATTAAGATTCATACATATATATCTATGCTTATTTCATATGATCAAGAATTTATTAAGTCTATATGGTGATAAGAACGAGGATGTTCATGTCTTGTCAACGGGGGTGGCCATAATTCATGCCAAGATTCGAATTGGCATGTGGAGATTAAATGGTTTAAGTGGAAGTTTGTTTATATGAGTTAGGAAGCACGGATTAAGGAATCATAAAAACATCAAGATGACTATTGTGAAAAGAAAACAGTCCAATCCGAGATTTGGGGGCACAACTCGGAGTTAAAGAGAATCGAAGCACCATTTTGAAATTTGAAGAAAGAAGGGGTAATTCAAGTTATGTGGAAGCAAGAAGACAAGCTCGCAGGTGAGGAAGGAAAGAAAAACACTCGCAGTCAGAGAATTCGAGGGCGCCACAAGAACAGAATCACTACAGGTAGCCATGAAACCCTAGGCAAAGAAATAGCTCTATGATCTCAACATTTTCCACAATTATTTCAATCTTTGTGATTTTTTAGACTTATGGGCAATGCTTGAGATTTTATGGGTTCATGAAAAACAAGAAAATAACATCCTGTAGAAACCTGATTTTTCTCCCACAATCACAGTCCTGTAGAGCATTTCTAAAGACAACCTACTCTCCTTGTGTTAAATTCTTCGTAGTTGTTGTCAAAGTGCTTATGTTTATAGGCCTATGGTCGAATCTTTTCAGCATTAGAGTTTTTTTTAGTCTTAGAAAATGCATCATGTAGGATCATGATTTACACAGTTCCTGTAGAAATATGTTTCTACAAGATCTATTTCTACATGAACAACTACAGAGAAACATACCGACCTAGGAATTGTCAAGAAAACCCTTATTTTTTTTCCTCCTTTCTTCGAAGCAAAACCCTTGCTGAATTTTTTTTTTTATCACCATGTTTTCCTAAAAACCATCTCAATTTATCATCCTCTCTAAGGAACAATTCAACTTGAACATTCTACAGGAAACTAGTAACCGACCTTTCTCTCTTCTCAAAAACTCAACTCATCATCCTTGACAACAATCATGGGAGTTGGATTCAAAAGGGGAGAACCAACAGAGACATCTATGGTTTTGGTTAATCCTAAGATAGTAGAATTTTTCCAAAGATGTGATTGGTTGGGCTACTTTGAAAGACTCATAGGATTTTATGATGAGGTATCCATAGAGTTTGCTTAGAATTTCTAGAATATACAAGAACGGGAATATGCGACCACAATAAGGGGACTAACAATTAGAATTAATGAGTCTTCCATCAACAAGGTTTCTAATCATCCTTAGGCATCCTTTGGGATAAATAAGAGAGGCAAGAAGGCATTCTTCCTCCAAAATGAGAAACCCGATGAGGATAAAAATGGCATCAAAAAGGAAAGTCTCCCTCACCCATGGTTGGAAGTAGCATATCATATCATCAAATACATTACATGTGAGGGTAGGATGAGTGTGGTATATGCTTACCACTTCAGACTATTGCACCAGCTCAGGAACCTTTCAAATCAGAAACCCCACCAGAACTTGAGCATCCCTTACTTCCTCCTTCAATCATTAAAAGAGATGAGCCTAAAAGTACAGAGAGGAAAACAAGAAGTCTTGGCACATCATGGACTCATCAAGATGATAGTTTCAGATGCCCTTAGGAGTTTGAGGCACACAATTTTGTGGGTAGATTTGATAAGCATGGATCAACATGCATTTGAATAGGTTTAGGAAGCTATGAATGAAGAGGAAAATAAAAAGGGAGAAGAACCTAAGAGAATCATTGGGCCCTAAAAGTTAAAACAACAAAAGCAAAAGAAAAAGAAGAAATTAGATGTAAAAGACAAGGAAGTGGTTGATGCCTTGCTTGCTTTAGGAACCCCCACTGTTGTCCCCTTGAAAATCACCAGTGTAGAATGGGTTTCAACAAAACCAGGAGTCAAAAGAAGGAAATCTCAGTGTCAACCACTCCATTCACCATCACATCCCAAGTGGAAGAGGTCAAGGACTCTCCTAGTCCAGAACAACAAAAATAAACAAAGGGGAAGGAGTCTCAAGAGGAGGCAATAGTGAAAGAAGAAAGACCAGTGGAAGGAACCTCTAAAACAAAAACCCCAGTGGAAAAAATTCTTTATGAAACCTTGTTAGAATTGGAGAAATCCAAGGTTGATGTCATCAAGTGGAAAAGGGTGGCAGAAGATAATAAAGGAAAACATAAAGAGGAGGCTTCTAAAGAATTGGAACAACAGTTCCAACTTATGTAGGAAAAATTCCAAATTATGACTATGTAGAAAGTGGAATACATCCAGAAGTTGAGAGTGGAGAACTAGAAGTTGCATCAACAATTGAACAAGGCAAGAAGAGATATGCATGTGAAGAGTGAACAAGTGGAAATTATGGAAGAAATAGTCAAGACAATAGCTAAAGTGTCTATAGAGATGTTGGAATGAAGACCACCAACTATGACATATACATTGTTCCTAAAAGAACAATGGCATACGAATTAGATTGCACACTTGGATAGATTTTTGAAATTCAACCTTGATACCCCCAAAGATTTCCTAGATGCATATTATGGCTATAATATGGAGAAAAGAACTAAACTGTGTGAATTCTACCTACATGAAATCATCTTGCCACACCCCTACAATTGGTATCCCAATCCATATGATGGGGATGTCCAATTGATGGCCTTTGCATCATGGCTAAGGTACGAGAAAATGAGGGCAGAGGAATTCGAGAAGTATAAGGAAGAAGAACAACAAACACCCTTATGGATTAGAACTGAGGGTGTCAGGCCTAGAGATGTTGTAAACAATCATCATAACCTCTCTTTGGATAAGAATATAGCTTCAGGATGGACAACCAAACAAAGGGAAGCAATAGCCCATCTTGACGACTCACTCGAATTATTGGGAGAAGAAGCAACAACAGCCTGCCACATAAGGTGGCACTCCTTGCCTCATGATTTGCAGATCAGAGAACCTCACTCCCCCAATACCTCGTAACTTGCCCTCCTAAGGAAACCCCTGTACAAAGAAACTTTAAGGAAAATGAAGACCAAACGGATTGGGTTAAGGATTAGCCCTCCACTCCTTCTCCCTGTGGCACCTAGGGTTGATCTCAATTCAAAAAAGGAAGAAGAAGAATGGGATAGAATTATGAAGGATAAGGATACCGTGATGAACAAGCTATCACCAGATATGTGGCCTAGGATATGAGGCAAGGATTCAGTAAGCAACAACAGGGTGATGAACAATGGGAAAATGGTGAACACCAATATCTTAGTGAACAACAACAAGGTGATGAACAACAAGAAAATGTTGAGCAACAATAGGGTGATGAACAACAAGAAAATGTTGAGCAACAATAGGGTGATGAACAACAAGAAAATGTTGAGCAACAACAGGGTGATGAACATTAGGAAAATGTTGAACAACAACATCTTAGTGAACAACAACATGGTACACAACAACAACAACAGTAGTGAGGATAGAAAGACAATTTTTGGTTGCACAAAGGATGTGCAAAAGTTCAACTGGGGGGTGATGATGAGCCCCATTATTGTCCATTCTAAAGGCTCATCTTTGGCACATTTTTCCACCATAAAATGACTCAATATTTGCTTTTGATCATATTTAATAGTAACTCATGGGTATTTTGCATGTTGCTTAGTGAATCTATGTTGAGGTGGATTTTTGTGTATAAGGTACCTTTTTTCTCTAATGTTTTTGTCAAAAGATGTGTATTCCACCAACCAAGTCAAACTGTAGGACTCAAGGGTGCCAACATCCTAGAAACAAGGGATTTTGTCTCCCTCAAGGAGCTTCCAACCAAAGATCAAGGGAAATTGTCCCTGCCTACCCCCAAGAGCTCTCCTTGTGCATTAATGACCACTTCTGATCAACAACAACCAAATATACAAGTGTAAAGGGCTAAGATCCCTCATTTACTCATTCCTCTCTTTGATTTAGGGAAGGGAGGTCGAACTGTCTAGTTATATATAGACCTCTAGTCTAGAGAGGGAGATATAGAGAATTTTTGGATAAGCATTGTATGGAGACTTTGTGAAGACTTTTGTTGAAGAAACAGAGCATTCCTACTCTTGATGTATTAGTGATATTTATGAAATAAAGATGGTTTTGCTTTCAGTCCATTAAAGAATCATTTAGGCTCCTTGTGCTTCTTGGGTAGGGCTCATCCAAGAGGGCTCAACGACCCTGTTACAATTTCTGTAGATTCCATGCATGTTAGATAGTATTTTATTCTCTTTTGAAGTTTAATATAGCTTTGCATGATTAATCCCATCTTTTGTTAAGATTATCACTAACTAGCTAGTCACAACAAGCATCCTGTAAAAATGTTCAATAGCCTTTTGGAGTACTCTTAGATGCCTCCCAAGGCCAAGAACCTCAGATTCACTCCATTTATTTATATTCTATCTTTGTTCACGCTTTTAAAGACTTAATCTACCTTTTTAACCTCATTTTGTTTCCTGTAGGAGTTTCCTGTATAAACTATACAGTTCCTGTAGAACTGCACAGTTCCTATAGAAATCTCCTGTAAGTTTGTTTCAACTTCATATTTTGACTTATCTTAAACTTCTTTTCATGAAGGCATCAATAAATAATAAAAAGACATTTAGACTGACATTGATCAAAGGGTTAGACAATTAACTTGTTTTATTCATGCATTAGTGTATCTTTACTTCTGTTATAGCTTTCTGTCACAACTTAGATTGAATTTATCTTCTTGATTTCAATTTAATCTTCTTGATTTAGTATTCTTTAATGCAATTAAAATAAGTTATGTCCATGTTGTTGTTCTTGAGATTGTTCTAGGCTTAAAGAGCAATGTCAAGGCATCTCATGATAATAATTTATTTGATTATAAGATTTTATGCCCTAGTCTTGAATATGAGATTTCAATAAATAGTTATGAGAAATAAAGAGGCTTGATCTCATTAATTAAGTTCTTCCAAAATTCAATCGTATGAAATGCATAATGAGATAAACAAAATTGAAATAAAAAGCAATGTATCCGATAAAGAAAAATATTACTCTTTGTCCAATAGAAGAGATAACATGAATAATTTGCTCGTGTTACGAAACTTCTTAGAAATTATAAGCAAATTATCAAAGTGCAGGTCTTATTTTACACACAGTAAAATAGAGGAGAGACTGTACCTCAATAATCATTTTGAAATTTACTGCAGCGAAAGTTGTACCAAATTGCAACACTTATAAAACTGACAAATTGATATGAAGAAAATAGTTTATAGAAATAAAGGAAACTTGAAACAGGAAATACATGAACTTAAGAAACAAAAACTAGGAATCTCTTTCTTTCTGTAAATGAAAATTTTATTGAAAAGCTTCAATATGCTTGCAACCCAAACGTCCCCCCCTCTTTACATTTCATTTCAATAGGTATTTATAGCTCCAGGACTCATAACCAAAAGTGGTTATACCAGTTAATTTCAGACTCAAAAATTTGTGGGACATAATCTACAGATCTCGATTTTATTGTACTTGATCATTATCTTGTAACAATTAGCTGTCCTTTTTTAGAATCTATGATCTCACTATACATATGTGAGAAAATCACCACGACATATTATTTGTCTCGATCTCTGCAAGATTATCTTTAATTTTGGTGAAGAATCAGGATAAAAAATGTTGCATAACCTTCATAGAATAATCAATGACATCAACATTGATTGAAGGTCACCATTTGTCTGATATCGAACCCTGAGTTAAACAACAAAGAACATGCCTTTCAGAGTCTTTTATCGAAATACGATATCATAATCCAGCTCTAAATACAATACTCCAAAATGCAACCTAAATTGTTGATTAGAGAGAGAAATCCACACCATCCATTGGAGTAGCTAGAAGACAATCCACAACGTCCATCAGAGTGGTCAATTTAGAGTCATAGTTAAGTTGAAGACTCTGTGAGGAAGGTCCGACAATTAATCTCAGTAGTTGATTTAGAGCCATAATCGAGGTATGATCTAGACCGTTGATTGATCATCATCATTATTACCTTAGCTAGTACACGTGGCGGCTCAACATTTGTCATGCTAGTGCTAACATTGTGGACGGGTGTAACACACGTCACTTATTTTCAATATATTTACATGCGTATATGGAAAGTTTCATATGTCTACGTGGAATGCATTCATTTGTTTTGACAAGTGATGCGCTGACAAGATGATGTGGTACACTGAGTTGTCCAGTGACATGGCACCAGATCAGAAGAAGTTATTGAATGAGAATTGAAACAAAGTCCGACAACCCAATGGACGATTGTCGATGGCCTGAAATGATGTCAACCGGGTCCCATATGATGTCATATCAGATCAGACCAAATGTTGGAAAGATTAAAGCTTCACGTCTGATGGTCCGATATCTGGTGGCCAATATGATTTTGGTCGTCAATCTAATCTCCTCTGTGGATGAATGACAGTCGTCGATTTTAAGTGTTGTGGAACTTAATGATTTCGACCCCAAAATATCATGCTAACATAAACTGGACACATGGCTTCCCTGGATTTGTCCACACTGGCAGTGAGGTGGCAAAAATTGCATGACACGTGTCACCCTTTTCGAGGTGTTGATCTATGTCATTGGTTGTTTCTAGGTGTGCGCGTGGCACTCGTTGATTGGATTTGACTTGGCATGCCACTTGGGAGGCTGACGTAGCATTGAATCAAACTCATATGAATTTTTATTTGGAAGAGGTTAAATCTCGGGGCCTGGTGGTCCGACATGACGTCATCCTAACGTATCCATTGGGTCCCATGACTACGTAGTAGGCTTCTATTGATGTGTATTGGTGTTGAAGTGGCACCTATTGGTTGGTCCTATCAGTGCTCCGCTGGTGGGTGATCTGGCACCAGATCGGGTCATTAGTTCGGTTCTTGTTAGAGTTTTACCATCTGGGAGGTCAATGGTCCGACATGATGCCATGCCGGGACTTTCAATACAATCTCTAGGGTTGGGGAAGAATAATGATCGTTGATCTGGGCGCGTGCCATGATGAGGGTTGTTGATTGTCGGGATGAGCTCCACCGTTGATCTTTTCACTCTTATTTGATCTGCACACTATATTCTACCTGCAAATAAACGACAATTTTTTTTTTAATGTTATAAAACATATTTCAAAAATGAAAATTTAACTAAATTTGTATATAAATAAAACTTAAAACATTAACTATTTATAAGTATTACTATCAAAATATATTATAAAAATTAAACCTAAATAAAACTAAATTACTCACAAAAATTAATAAAAATACCAATTTAGCTTGAATTAACTAAAATTAAACAAATCTAAACTCACTATATATTAGAAAAATCTAAACAGATAAGTAGTCATGCCGCTAGATTTTATTGTTCCCAACTTATGGATTGCTCTAGCTACTCACATGACAGATGAACAGTCACTTCAACATAGGTTGGATAAACTCATGGAGATCGAGGAGGATAGTTTGGTGGCAGGATTCAACCAAGTGGTCGAAAAATAGAGATAGAAGGCATGACATGATTGCAACATCTGCCATAAAATGCTCCAGCCAGGTTCTCTGGTGTTGTTATATGATAACAAATATTTACAACACCCTCGCAAGCTATATATGCATTGGTTGGGTCCTTTATGCATGGTCTACATCAACGAAGTCAGTGCCACCAAGATGGCTACATTGCAGGGTTAGCTGCTCAAAGGACTTATCAGTGGAAGCAGGTTGAAGGTGTACTGTGGCATGCAGGGGTCACCTATCACTTAGCTACATTTCTCCAACCCAAATTTCCATAGCGTAGGATTAGTGTAGGATTCACAACATGTAGAAGATTACATAGTCAACATAAGTCACCTTTTTGGCCACACAATAGACACTCTAGTCACATAGGTGGACTAGAT
>JASDQU010205715.1:15956-28765 GCA_032191745.1 Picea mariana
TAATGGTTCAGTTCAGATCAGAACCATTGATGAGGAAGAAATATCTCTATTGGTGAATGGATTCAGACTAAAGACTTACAATAAGCCCCTAACCAAAAAAGAATTCACAGCAATAGTGAGGAAACAAAATTTGGATGTGATTGATAGCAGAAATGCTCTCAATCCATCCCAATAAAAAGATATGAAAAAAAAAAAGAATAAAACTCCTGGAGAAAACCTCCCAAAGACATATAGGACAAATCTGTGGGTGAAAACCTCCAATGGATGTAGTCTCATATCTGAGGAATAAATGAATATCCTCAACAAGAAAACCTCCCAGAGGCTTGATAAGGTAGGGCATTGGTGAAAACCAGTGATGGCACTTTTGCCTTTCAAAAAAAAGAAAAAAAAAGTTTTAATACTAATGTTTTTTTTTGCAGGTACCCAAAAGTTCATTGTTGCAACCATCTGCACAAGAATAAAATCAACAGTCAGCAAAACACTATAGGGACAATAAGCATTCTCAATTTTCTTTCATCATTCATACATCACATTTTTCACTGTCTCCATACGATTATCCATGTTTTTCATTTCCATCATCCATACCACTTTCCATATCCAACATGTTTCATTCTATCCTTTATTTCAATAAAAACAACCTACAAGGTTATTCTACATGATCATCCTACACGATTCTCCAGGATCAACTTAACAAGGCCAATTCTACAAATAATAGAAGACAATTAGAGTCAATATCAACATCATCAATTCAAATGTTAATATCAGTAATAAAACCACCTTCTCCAACAATTTTTTTAATTAGATACACCCTCGGGAAATAAAAAAATCAAATCTATAGGGTACTCTGTATCCTGTAGAAAATATTCAGCATAATAGAAACAAGTCTACAAGATGCTCTATATCATGTAGAACGATTGGAGACCACGATATTCCAACACATTACAAATCTGATCTCGAGGAGGATGTTAAAAGAATCTGAAGACAAATCACCATTGCCATTACTCCAACCACCTGCAAGAAGAAAAAATAATGTTCATGCAAAGGTAAACAAAGGTAACATAACTATCTATCCTCTCAACATTTAATTAAGCTTCATACATATATATCTATTCTTATTTCATAAGATCAAGCATTTATTAAGTCTATATGGTGATAAGAATGAGGATGTTCATGTCTTGTCAATGGGGGTGGCCATAATTCATGCCAAGATTCAAATTGGCATGTGGAGATTAAATGGTTTAAGTGGAAGTTTGTTTATATGAATTAGGAAGCACGGATCAAGGAATCATAAAAACATCAAGATGGCTATTGTGAAAAGAAAACAGTCCAATCCGAGATTTGGGGGCACAACTCGGAGTTAAAGAGAATCGAAGCACCATTTTGAAATTTGAAGAAAGAAGGGGTAATTCAAGCTATGTGGAAGCAAGAAGACAAGCTCGCAGGTGAGGAAGGAAAGAAAAACCCTCGCAGTCATAGAATTCGAGGGTGCCACAAGAACAGAATCGCTACAGGCAGCCGTGAAACCCTAGGCAAAGAAATAGCTCTACGATCTCAACATTTTCCACAATTATTTCAATCTTTGTGATTTTTTAGACGTATGGGCAATGCTTGAGATTTTATGGGTTCATGAAAAACAAGAAAATAACATCATGTAGAAACCTGATTTTTCTCCCACAATCACAGTCCTGTAGAGCATTTCTAAAGACAACCTACGCTCCTTGTGTTAAATTCTTCGTAGTTGTTGTCAAAGTGCTTATCTTTACAGGCCTATGGTCGAATCTTTTCAGCATTAGAGTTTTTTTGAGTCTTAGAAAATGCATCATGTAGGATCCTGATTTACACAGTTCCTGTAGAAATATGTTTCTACAAGATCTATTTCTACATGAACAACTACAGAGAAACATACCGACCTGGGAATTGTCAAGAAAACCCTTTTTTTTTCCTCCTTTCTTCGAAGCAAAACCTTTGCTGAATTTATTTTTTTTATCACCATGTTTGCCTAAAAACCATCTCAATTTATCATTCTCTCTAAAGAACAATTCAACTTGAACATTCTACGAGAAACTAGTAACCGACCTTTCTCTCTTCTAAAAAACTCAACTCATCATCCTTGACAACAATCATGGGAGTTGGATTCAAAAGGGGAGAACCAACAGAGACGTCTATGGTTTATGTTAATCCTAAGATAGTAGAATTTTTCCAGAGATGTGATTGGTTGGGCTACTTTGAAAGACTCATAGGATTTTATGATGAGGTATCCATAGAGTTTGCTTAGAATTTCTAGAATATACAAGAACGGGAATATGCGACCACAATAAGGGGACTAACAATTAGAATTAATTAGTCTTCCATCAACAAGGTTTCTAATCGTCCTTAGGCATCCTTTGGGATAAATAAGAGAGGCAAGAAGGCATTCTTCCTCCAAAATGAGAAACTCGATGAGGATAAAAATGGCATAAAAAAGGAAAGTCTCCCTCACCCATGGCTAGAAGTAGCATATCATATCATCAAATACATTACATGTAAGGGTAGGATGAGTGTGGTATATGCTTACCACTTTAGACTATTGCACCAGCTCAAGAACCTTCCAAATCAGGAACCCCGCCAGAACCTGAGCATCCCTTACTTCCTCCTTCAATCATTAAAAGAGATGAGCCTAAAAGTACAGAGAGGAAAACAAGAAGTCTTGGCACATCATGGACTCATCAAGCTGATAGTTTCAGATGCCCTTAGGATTTTGAGGCACACAATTTTGTGGGTAGATTTGATAAACATGGATCAACATGCATTTGAATAGGTTTAGGAAGCTATGCATGAAGAGGAAAATAAAAAGGGAGAAGAACCTAAGAGAATCATCGGGCCCTAAAAGTTAAAACAAAAAAAGCAAAAGAAAAAGAAGAAATTAGATGTAAAAGACAAGGAAGTGGTTGATGCCTTGCTTTCTTTAGGAACCCCCACTATTATCCCCTTGAAAATCACCAGTGTAGAATGGGTACAACCCAGAAGAAGGAGGTTCAACAAAATTAGGAGTCAAAAGAAGGAAATCTCAGGGTCAACCACTCCATTCACCATCACATCCCAAGTGGAATAGGTCAAGGACTCTCCTAGTCTAGAACAACAAAAAGAAACAAAGGGGAAGGAGTCTCAAGAGGAGGCAATAGTGAAAGAAGAAAGACCAGTGGAAGGAACCTCTAAAACAAAAACCCCAGTGGAAAAAATTCTTTATGAAACCTTGTTAGAATTGGAGAAATCCAAGGTTGATGTCATCAAGTGGAAAAGTGTGGCAGAAGATAATAAAGGAAAACAGAAAGAGGAGGCTTCTCAAGAATTGGAACAATAGTTCTAACTATGTAGGAAAAATTCCAAATTATGAGTATGTAGAAAGTGGAATACATCCAGAAGTTGAGAGTGGAGAACCAGAAGTTGCATCAACAATAAAACAAGGCAATAAGAGATATGCATGTGAAGAGTGAACAAGTGGAAATTATGGAAGCAATAGTCAAGACAATAGCTAAAGTGTCTATAGAGATGTTGGAATGAAGACCACCAACTATGACATATACATTGTTCCTAAAAGAACAGTGGCATAAGAATCAGATTGCACACTTGGATAGATATTTGAAATTCAACCTTGATACCCCAAAAGATTTCCTAGATGCATATCATGGCTGTAATATGGAGAAAAGAACTAAACTGTGTGAATTCTACCTACATAACATCATCTTGCCACACCCCTACAATTGGTATCCCAATCCATATGATGGGGATGTCCAATTGATGGCCTTTGCATCATGGCTAAGATACGAGGAAATGAGGGCAGAGGAATTCAAGAAGTATAAGGAAGAACAACAACAAACACCCTTATGGATTAGAGCTGAGGGTGCCAGGCCTATAGATGTCGTAAACAATCATCATAACCTCTCTTTGGATAAGGATATAGCTCCAGGATGGACAACCAAGCAAAGGGAAGCAATAGCCCATCTTGACGACTCACTCGAATTATTGGGAGAAGAAGCAACAACAGCCTGCCACATAAGGTGGCACTCCTTGCGTCATGATTTGCAGATCAGAGAACCTCACTCCCCTAATACCTCGCAACTTGCCCTCTTAAGGAAACCCCGGTACAAAGAAACTTTAAGGAAAATGAAGACCAAATGGATTGGGTTAAGGATTAGCCCTCCACTCCTTCTCCCTGTGGCACCTAGGGTTGATCTCAATTCAGAAAAGGAAGAAGAAGAATGAGATAGAATTTTGAAGGACAAAGGATACCATAATGAACAAGCTATCACCAGATATGTGGCCTGGGATATGAGGCAAGAATTCAGTAAGCAACAATAGGGTGATGAACAATAGGAAAATGGTGAACACCAACATCTTAGTGAACAACAACAAGGTGATGAACAACAAGAAAATGTTGAGCAACATTAGGGTGATCAACAGCAAGAAAACATTAAGCAACAATAGGGTGATGAACAACAAGAAAATGTTTAGCAACAACATGGTGATGAACATTAGGAAAATGTTGAACAATAACATCTTAGTGAAAAACAACATGGTACACAACAACAACAACAATAGTAAGGACATAAAGACAATTTTTGGTTGCACAAAGGATGTGCAAAAGTTCAACTAGGGGGTGATGATGAGCCCCATTATTGTCCATTCTAAAGGTTCATATTTGGCACATTTTTCCATCATAAAATGACTCAATATTTGCTTTTGATCATATTTAATAGTAACTCATGGGTATTTTGCATGTTGCTTAGTGAATCTATGTTGAGGTGGATTTTTGTGTATAAGGTACCTTTTTGCTCTAATGTTTTTGTCAAAAGATGTGTATTCCACCAACCAAGTCAAACTGTAGGACTCAAGGGCGCCAACATCCTAGAAACAAGGGATTTTGTCTCCCTCAAGGAGCTTCCAACCAAAGATCAAGGGAAATTGTCCCTGCCTACCCCCAAGATCTCTCCTTGT
The DNA here is from genome assembly GCA_032191745.1 of Picea mariana. Lineage (NCBI taxonomy): Eukaryota > Viridiplantae > Streptophyta > Pinopsida > Pinales > Pinaceae > Picea > Picea mariana. The sequence goes on from JASDQU010205715.1 coordinate 20,931, forward strand.
GCATTAATGACCACTTATGATCAACAACAACCAAATATGCAACTGTAAAGGGCTAAGATCCCTCATTTACTCATTCCTCTCTTTGATTTAGGGAAGGGAGGTCGAACTGTCTAGTTATATATAGACCTTTAGTCTAGAGAGGGAGATATAGAGAATTTTTGGATAAGCATTGTATGGAGACTTTGTGAAGACTTTTGTTGAAAAATCAGAGCATTCCTACTCTTGATGTATTAGTGATATTTATGAAATAAAGATGGTTTTGCTTTCAGTCCATTAAAGTTTCATTTAGTCTCCTTGTGCTTCTTGGGTAGGGATCATCCAAGAGGGCTCAAGGACCCTATTACAATTTATGTAGATTTCATGCATGTTAGATAGTATTTTATTCTCTTTTGAAGTTTAATATAGATTTGCATGATTAATCCCATCTTTTGTTAAGATTATCACTAACTAGCTAGTCACAACAAGCATCTTGTAAAAATGTTCAATAGCCTTTTGGAGCACTCTAAGATGCTTCCCAAGGCCAAGAACCTCATATTCACTCCATTTATTTATATTATTTCTTTGTGCATGCTTTTAAAGACTTAATCTACCTTTTTAACCTCATTTTGTTTCATGTAGGAGTTTCCTGTATAAACTATATAGTTCTTGTAGAACTGCACAGTTCCTATAGAAATCTCCTATAAGTTTGTTTCAACTTCATATTTTGGCTTAACTTAAACTTCTTTTCATGAAGGCATCAATAAATAATAAAAAGACATTTAGACTGACATTGATCAAAGGGTTAGACAATTAACTTATTTTATTCATGCATTAGTGTATCTTTACTTCTGTTATAACTTTCTGTCACAACTTAGATTGAATTTATCTTCTTGATTTCAGTTTAATCATCTTGATTCAATGTTCTTTGATGCAATTAAAATAAGTTATGTCCATGTTGTTGTTCTTGAGATTGTTCTAGGCTTAAAGAACAATGTCAAGGCATCTCATGATAATAATTTATTTGATTATAAGATTTTATGCCCTAGTCTTGAATATGAGATTTCAATAAATAGTTATGAGAAATAAAGAGGCTTGATCTCATTAATTAAGTTCTTCCAAAATTCAATAGTATGAAAGGCATAATGAGATAAACAAAATTGAAATAACAAGCAATGTATCCGGTAAAGAAAAATATTACTCTTTGTCCAATAGAAGAGATAACATGAATAATTTGTTCGTGTTATGAAACTTCTTAGAAATTATAAGCAAATTATCAAAGTGCAGGTCTTATTTTACTCACAGTAAAACAGAGGAGAGACTGTACCTCAATAATCATTTTGAAATTTACTGCACTAGAAGTTGTACCAAATTGAAACACTTATAAAACTGATAAATTGTTATGAAGAAAATAGTTTATAGAAATAAAGGAAACTTGAAACAAGAAATACATGAACTTAAGAAACAAAAACTAGGAATCTCTTTCTTTCTGTAAATGAAAATTTTATTGAAAAGATTCAATATGCTTGCAACCCAAATGTCCCCCCCTCTTTACATTTCATTTCAATAGGTATTTATAGCTCCAGGACTCGTAACCAAAAGTGGTTATACCAGTTAATTTCAGACTCAAAAAATTGTGGGACATAATCTACAGATCTCGATTTTATTGTACTTGATCATTATCTTGTAACAATTAGCTGTCCTTTTTTAGAATATATGATCTCGTTGTACATATTTGAGAAAATCACCACGACATATTATTTATCTCGATCTCTGCAAGATTATCTTTAATTTTGGTGAAGAATCAGGATAAAAAAATGTTGCAGAACCTTCATAGAATAATCAATGACATCAACACTGATTGTCATTGAAGGTCACCATTTGTCTGATATCGGACCCTGAGTTAAACAAGAAAGAACGTGCCTTTCAGAGTCTTTTATCGGAATACGATATCTTAATCCAACTCTGAATACAGTACTCTGACATGCAACCTGAACTGTTGATTAGAGAGAGAAATCCACACCATCCATTGGAGTAGCTAGAAGGCAATCCACACCGTCCATCAGAGTGGTCAATTCAGAGTCATAGTTAAGTTGAAGACTTTGTGAGGAAGGTCTGACAATGAATCTCAGTCATTGATTTAGAGCCATAATCGAGGTATGATCTAGACCGTTGATTGATCATCATCATTATTGACCTTAGCTAGGACACGTGGTGGCTCAACATTTGTCATACTAGTGCTAACATTGTGGATGGGCGTAACATGCATCACTTATTTTCAATATATTTACATGCGTATATGGCAGGTTTCATAAGTCCACGTGGAATGCATTCATTTGTTTTGACAAGTGATGCGCTGACAAGATGGCGTGGTACACTGAGTTGTCCAGTGACATGGCACCGGATCAGAGGAAGTTATTGAATGAGAATTGAAACAAAGTCCAACAACCCAATGGTCGATTGTCGATGGCCTGAAATGATGTCAACCGGGTCCCATATGATGTCATATCGGATTAGACCAAATGTTGGAAAGATTAAAGATTCACGTCTGATGGTCCGATATCTGGTGGTCGATATGATTTTGGTCATCAATCTTATCTCCTCTGTGGATGAATGACAGTCATCGATTTGATGTGTTGTGGAACTTAATGATTTCGACCCCAAAATGTCATGCTAACATAATCTGGACACATGGCTTCCTTGGATTTGTCCACACTAGCAGTGAGGTGGAAAAAAGTGCATGACACATGTCACCCTTTTCGAGGTGTTGACCTATGTCATTGGTTGTTTCCAGGTGTGTGCGTGGCACTCGTTGACTGGATTTGATTTGGCATGCCACTTGGGAGGCTGACGTAGCATTGAATCAGACTCATATGAATTTTTATTTGGAAGAGGTTCAATCTCGGGGCCTGGTGGTCTGACATGATGTCATCCTAACGTATCCATTGGGTGCCATGACTACGTAGTAGGATTCTATTGATGTGTATTGGCGTTGAAGTGGCACCTATTGGTTGGTCCTATCAGTGCTCCGATGGTGGGTGATCTGGCACCAGATCGGGTCATTAGTTCGGTTCTTGTTAAAGTTTTACCATCTGGGAGGTCGGTGGTCCGACATGACGTCATGTCGGGACTTTCAATATAATCTCTGGGGCCACGGAAGGATAATGATTGTTGATCTGGGCGCGTGCCATGATGAGGGTTGTTGATTGTCGGGATGAGCTCCACTGTTGATCTTTTCACTCTTATTTGATCTGCACACTATATTCTACCTGCAAATAAATGACATTTTTTTTTAAATGTTATAAAACATATTTCAAAAATGAAAATTTAACTAAATTTGTATATAAATAAAACTTAAAACATTAACTATTTATAAGTATTACTATCAAAATATATTATAAAAATTAAACCTAAATAAAACTAAATTACTCACAAAAATGAATAAAAATACTAATTTAGCTTGAATTAACTAAAATTAAACAAATCTAAACTCATTATATATTAGAAAAATCTAAACAGAGAAGTAGTCATGCCACTAGATTTTATTGTTCCCAACTTATGGATTGCTCTAGCTACTCACATGACAGATGAACAGTCACTTCAACACAGGTTGGATAAACTCATGGAGATCGAGGAGGATCGTCTGGTGGTAGGATTCAACCAAGTGGTTGAAAAGTAGAGATAGAAGGCATGACATGATTGCAACATCTACCATAAAATGCTCCAGCCAGGTTCTCTGGTGTTGTTATATGATAACAAATATTTACAACACTTTCACAAGCTATGTATGCGTTGGTTGGGTCCTTTATGCATGGTCTACATCAGCGAAGTCGGTGCCACCAAACTGGCTACATTGCAGGGTCAGCTGCTCAAGGGACTTGTCAATGGAAGCAGGTTGAAGGTGTATTGTGGCATGCAAGGGTCACCTATCACTTAGCTACATTTCTCCAACCCAAAGTTCCATAGCGTAGGATTAGTGTAGGATGTACAACATGTAGAAGATTACATAGTCGACATAAGTCACCTTTTTGGCCACACAACAGACACTATAGTCACATAGGCAGACTAGATAGATTGATAGCTTTGCAGATTCCCAAGATTTCCAATTCGAGTCGATGTTATGGCCTACGTACAAGGTATTGGATTTGGCAGGGAGTTCACGTGGGATTGGGTTGAGCTCCCTAATTCTACATTACATTGAAGGGTCAAGCAATCTAGTTCGACCATATCACTCACAACCATGGCACGTAATTAGTTATGACGCCACATTTCGAAAGGCACATCACTAGTATGGTGGATCTGAACTGTTATCTCTTCATCTGTGGGGCTTCACCGGGACTCTATAGTCTGTCTTTGGTTGGTCACATTGGTCAATTATTTGTCTCATTTAAGCTTGCACCTCTGACCATTCTCCACTATATATATATATCTGCTTTTTCCCACCCATCCGTCGGAGAGATCTTCCACGTCCCATTCTCTCTCGGCCCTGCCCATCACTAACCTCCACATTCTCTTTCCACTCACTTCTATCCTTCCATTTTCCATTGATCTTACCATCTCCCATTTCAGGTCCCCTTTCATGGCTCAGTTTAGTAGATGTTTCGAGACGTTTCATTCCAATCCGACCAGGTAGCCAGAGAGCCCATAGTCCAGTTTTCACGAAGGTTAACAATTTGACATCAACTGCTAGGCAGAGGTCCCACCCTCTTATTCACTAGCAAGACACAACCGAGTACCACACATTTCCTTGAACTTTGCTTCGAAGCTGCGATGGTACGACAACTCTTTAAGCCCAAAGTTGGTTTGTCTGTCACTATGGATAATCACCTTTGCTAACAAGGATATCCCAAGATCATAGGTTATCCTCTCCACTAGGCTAGGAGGTCCCTATCTTCCATCCTCTATTGTTGGCTCAACGAGACAGGAGAATGACGATGGTCTCTCCCTATGGAGCTCTTCCTCAAGATCTACTTCTCGTAGGTCAACAATTAACTAGGCGAAGTTCTAGTTGTATAGCTTCATTCAATTAAGGGTTCAATTTTTGGATTATGTGCTTTAAACAGACCCCTCATTCATCACTCCAAAAACACTCGAAGAGAGAGAGAGTTCAAGCATTTGGCCGAATGAAGCCCAAAGCCATCATTTACCTTGAGGACTGCTAGACTCATTCCAAGACCTATGTTATGTTGAAACCTTTAGCCTAGATAGATGGTTTTCTCTTACTCAAACCTGACTGCAACCACCACTTGGTTTGATGCTCTGGTTCTCCAATAATGATGATTTTCTCTTACTCAGTTCCCATATTAGTCACTCCATGAGGCAATTAGATCAAGGACGAGCCAAATAATAGTGGTGGGGACCTATTGGCACCCAAAGTTTTGGGTTAATATCGCGCGCGTAGACAAACGAATTTATGTGCACCTATTTTAGTTTTGCGCGCGATCAAACAACTGCACGAGGGGTGACAAGAGGCGCATGTGCTAGATTAAGTTTTGTTAATGTGCGCTAGTTCAAGTTTTGCCAATGCGCGTTGGTCTGGGTTTTGTGATGCATGCCAGAAATAAAGAAGACACCACATGCATGTCGAAATCAAGAAAATAATATTTGGTAAATCTCCCCTAATGATTACTACAATCAACACGAGGGAATGTGGAGTAGTAAGAAGATGAGCTCGAAAATTAGTTGAGATAGCCACGATTCCAAAGAGGCTATGTGGAATGAATGTGGTTGACAGAAGCATGCGAGACTAGCAATCAGAGGAGCGAGTGGGGCATAATTGAAATTGTTAGAGAATCAGAGCCGAGAAGTAGATAAAAGGGATATACGACAACAAAAAAAGAGTTAGTCAGTTGGTTGCTTGTTGATGGTTGTGGGTATTGTTGTTGTTGTGAGTAGATATCCTTGAGCTCGCTCTGAGCCTATGATGTAATGTCTTTGGTTGTAAGTTCAAGTCTGTCACATCTATAGAGTTTGAAGGAAAGCACACAACATTATGTAATGTAAGACTGGGAAATGTATAAGGGAGTAAGGCTTTGTTGCTGTCAATTTATGAGTTTCTTCATGTATATCTGTGATGGTTGAATGAAGATAATAAAGCTGCAGTGATTCTGGTCTTATGATGTGTTGATCATGTGTCAATTTAATATGTGTGTTGTTGCATATTGCTATTTGTTAAGTAGTTTTCAATGAATTGCTTGAATGCCAACCCAGATGGATCTTTGTGCAATTAGTCCTTCATCATCATAGACATAAGACCATATGGTCTCTGTGATCCTCATGGCGTCTCAGGTGAGACCTTCTTCAGTCTTTGGTTGAAGATTGATATGTTGATGCCTTGGGGTTTTTGTTGGTCAACTTTGAATGAACCCTGGGTCTTTGACCCACCAACGTTAAGAAGGATGCGTGCAAGCGTGAATGAGCCAACATGGAACCTCTAATGGTGATGAAATCCACTATGGGAGGGCCACATAAATGAAGGTATGAGAGAAATTACTAGTCCTCCTCAAGACAAAGCTGACCAAGGTGATGGAATTCAAGGGAAGATGTCATGGGTGGTAACCTGTATACCAAGGGCGCCTTGCTACTATTTATGTAATAAGATTGTATGGGTGTAAAACCAACTAAAATAAAGGAGACAAGGTTGCTTATTTTTTCTTGTAAGGTTGAGCCAAATAAAGTGAACTGTAACCAAGTGAGTAACTTGACATTGACCAGTCATGGAAATAGGGAGATTCCCCCCACTACAATGATCCTTCCCAATCTAAGAGAATTTAATAAGTCATCAACAATGGGTGAGAATTTATAGAGTTTACACCACAAAGAGAGAGGGTTATCCCTACTCCACAAAATTTCCCTATGCTTGTATACTGCCTTGTATAACAATATATGGGCATCTTCTCATAAGTAGTACAAATAGTGCAAAGGTATTTTCACTTGATTAAAAAACTTATAGTTTCGGTTTTATTTCTTTGGAGGGTTCACTTACCTCTCCTACTACCGAGGCCCTAAATGTAGAGTATTATTGGTTTTCTCAACAAAAGAAATGAGTTTAGTTGATTTTATATTATTTGTTTTAGGGAGTTATTACACAAAAGGGTATGTTGTATGTGTGCTTTGTTTTCATTTGAAAATTTAAATAAGTGAAATGACGTTGTCTAAACGTTTTACGTTTTGGTATTTTTCAATGAAATTCGACGATATAAATCTAGGTGAAATCACAATTTTTTGTTGTTTAAATTGCATTTATGAATGCATAAATGGATTCAACGTCCTGAAAAACCACTGGGAAAATTAGATTATACAAAATTAACCACTCAAATATGTAGATCCAACAATTTCTCACAAGATTTCGGGCAAAATTAAATAGATAATATCCCCAGAAAAGAGCCAAAACATAGAGCATTTAGACTACAACAAGTGAAATCACTAAAAGCGTGGAGCTTTGAATTTAAAATTTCTTTTCAATGAAATTTAAACTATATTCATTTCAAAATTTCTTCACTTTTAAAGCATTGAAAATAAACTCTAATTAATCAGTGGCTTTTATAATTTTGGATGCTACCGTTGTATCATTGCACAAAACAATCGACCATTCTACTCCTTTTAAATTTAGTGATAATAAATTTCAAGACCATTCTCATTAAATTCAAGCAATTGTTTACCAAAATTATTTACTTAAAGGTATTGAAAATAATTTATATTCATGTATAAGAGACTAAACATCACAATCAACCTCACTCCCTATTGAAATACAAAACAGGGATAAAAGGAGCCTTTTTAGTTTCTGAAATTTCCAACCAAAAATTTTATGACTTAAGAAAAACAATAATTTGTTTTTATGAACTAAGAAAAATAAAAAA
>JASDQU010205716.1:11737-24827 GCA_032191745.1 Picea mariana
CATTGTGGTCAGCTAACCAAAGATTGTTTTAACCAACACAAGGATGGATGATTTACCATAAGAAGTTCAAGAACTACTGGAAGAGTTCACTGACATAGTAGTGGACGAACTACCTCATTCATTGCCACTGATCAGAAGCGTGAGTCATCATATTGATATCATACCAGGAGCCAGTTTGACAAACAAAGACGCGTACAAATTGACGTCGTAGGAGAATGAAGAGGTCAAAAGACAAGTCCAGGATTTGTTGGACAAAGGTTTGGTCAGGGAAAGCTTGAGTCCGTGTGTTGTTCCAACAGTAATCAGTCCGAAGAAAGATGGAGGATGGAGAATGTGTACTGACTCGAGGGCGATCAACAAGATAACCATCAGGTACAGATTTCCATTGCCAAGGATGGATGATCTGATGGATTGCTTGAGTGGAGCAAATTTTTTTTTAAAGATCAATTTGAAAATCAGTTATCATCAAATTCGCATGAAAGAAGGTGATGAATGGAAGACAGCCTTCAAAACCAATGAAGGGTTGTATGAATGGCTTGTTATGCTGTTTGGCTTAACAAATGCGCCGAGTACCTTCATGAGGTTGATGAACGAAGTCCTGAGGGATTTCATAAAAAAATTTGTTATCTTATATCTGGATGACATACTGATTTTCAATAAAATAGTGGCAGAGCATCTGGAACATTTGGCTACAATCATGCAGAAATTACAGCAGGAGAAGCTGTTGATAAACATGTAAAAGTCCTCATTCATGAATACATAACTCATCTATTTGAGTTTTTTTATTTCTGCGGATAAATTGAGGATGGATCCTGATAAAGTGGAAGTGATCAAGAATTGGCCATCACAGAGGAGTATATTTGAGGTGAGAAGTTTTCATGGATTGGCTAGTTTATACCGAAAATTCATTAGGAATTTCAGTGGAATTAGTGCACCGATGATGGATACAGTGAGGAAAAGACACAAGTATTTTCACTGGACAGAAGAGGCTGAGAAGAGTTTTAATTTGTTGAAGAGGAAGATCACAGAACAACCAATTCTGGTGTTGCAGGATTTCCAAAAGACATTTCAAGTGAAATGCGATGCAAGTGGGTTTGCAATAGGGGCAGTCTTGAGCCAAGAAGACAGGCTGATAGCATATTTCAGTGAGAAGCTGAATGAAGCGAAAGTGAAGTACTCCACTTATGATAGGGAATTCTATTCTATCATTCAGTCACTAAAAAAATGGAGACATTAATTAATTCCAAAGGAGTTTGTATTATACAGTGACAATCATGCACTGCAATTTGTGACTCAACAAGAAAAGTTGAATCAGAGACATGTTAAATGGGTTGAATACATGCAGAATTTTACTTTTGTGATTAAACATATTTATAGTATTGCTAACAAAGTCGTTGATGCTTTGAGTAGGAAATGTTTGCTATTGCAGGAGTTCAAAGTCAAAACATTGGGTTTTGATGATCTCAGGGACATGTACAGGGATACTCCAGATTTTAAGGAGGCATACGAGGCAACTGAGAATCCAATTCTCAGAGATAGAAGTCAATGGAAAGAATACATGATCCAGGAAGGATTACTATTTAAAGGTAATCAACTGTGTATTCCAAAATGCTCCATGAGGGAGAATTTGCTGAAGGAGAAACACAATGGAGGATTGGCAGGACACTTTGGTCACGACAAGATGTTCACAAAGTTGAATGAGTCATATTTTTGGCTGGGAATGTGAGCATACGTCAAGACATTCGTGAACAGATGCAAAATTTGTTAGCATTCGAAGGGAAGAAAACAGAATGTAGGGTTTTATCAACCATTGCCCATACTTGAGAAGCTGTGGGATGCAGTCAGCATGGATTTCATATTGGGGTTGCCAAGGACACAAAGAGGGTTTGACTCAATATTTTTGGTGGTGTATAGATTTTCCAAGATGGCACACTTCATTCCATGTCAGAAAACCAGTGACGCAACTCACATTGCGAGCCTGTTTTTCAAAGAAGTCATTCGACTTCACAGCTTACCAAGGAGCATAGTTTCGGATTGAGACACTAAGTTCATAGGACACTTTTGGAGGACCTTATGGAAGAAGTTGGGAACTAACTTATCGTTTAGTTCGGCTTATCATCCTCAGACAGATGGACAAACAGAAGTGGTCAACAGAAGTCTGGGAGACTTGCTGAGAAGCCTAGTGACAGAACATCACAACCAGTGGGACAACATATTACCACAGGCAGAATTTGCTTATAACAACTCAGTTAACAGAATTAAAGGGCAGAGTCCATTTCAAATTGTCTATGGCATGCAACCGAGAGGAATTTATGAGTTGAGATATTCAGAACAGATTCCGACTAGGAGTGCTAGTGAAGAAGATTTCACAGAGGTGATGAAGGAACTTCACAGTCAGGTGAAGGAGTGATTACAGAGTTCGAGCTAGGAATATAAGTGCAGAGTAGATAAGCACAGGAGACAACTTCAATTTGGGGTTGGTGATTTGATTCTAGCACAATTGAGAAAGGAAAGTTTCCCGAGAGGAACATATAATAAACTGAAGATGAAGAAAATCGGACCATGTAAGGTCTTAAAGAAATTTGGGGTGAATGCTTACGAGATTGAATTACCCAATGGGATCGGAATTTCTTCGATATTCAATATCTTAGATTTGTACCTATATAAAGTTGAGGAAGCAAGGACAGAAAATGAACAGCCAGAGGTCCAGTGGACAAAATAGATGCTAGTTGCAGAAAACCCGCAAATGGAGCATATACTAGACAAAAGGGTTGGTAAGAAGACCAGACGAAAGCAATACTTTGAATATTTGGTGAAGTGAAAGGGCCATCCAGTTGAAGATGCTAGCTGGGAGAATGAAGCAGAGATCTAGAGGCGCGGACACACTGTACACGAGCTCATGGATAGGAGCCCATGAAAATTTTCAAGCCAGCGAGTATGATACAGGATCATCTCAAGCGAGCCAGCACAGAGATAAAGGATAGATGGAAAAGTGCCCAGTGAGAATTTTGAAATATCTTGAATCATTAATGAAGCCATCAAGCGAAGGCACACTTGTAAAATGTAAACGGACATTGAGTGATCCACTCTCATCCTTAGTAGGTAGAAGGCATTTATGGTAGTTAATGCAAGTAGATAGAATTTAATTCTAGATTAGACAGTTTAGAATGAGAGAGGGAAATGGGATATAGACACCCTCATTGTGTATTGTAACATAGAAGAGAATAGAAGCATAGAAAATCATAGAAGAGAAGAAGCAGAGAGTTGTGCATAAGAACTCCATGTACAAAAGTTCTGAATTTATAGAAGAAAGCTTTGATTCAGACTCATGGTGTTCAAATATTCTCTGTGTATGCATTTTTGAATGTTATGCTCATGAATGTTTTACTCTTTCTGTCATAGATTTGCTATTTATGCTATGTGTGTATGATTTCTTGTTAAATGTTTGAAATCTGAGAGGAAGAGTGAGAATGAGTTTCAGTTGTTTCTCTATCTGATCAAGGGTTCCTACAAGGAGTGCAGTTGAATTGTCCGTAAGGAGTGCGTTGACAAAGGGTTCAGAGGTTTGTCTCTGAAAGCTCAGATAAGATAGCTTTTGTTCTCATTTCCTCAGAAGTGCAATTGGGCACATGAGCCGTGCAAGGTGTGCGCAGGCCGAGTAGAGGTTCAAGTTTGGAAACTTGAATGATTTGTTGAGAGACTATTGTTGCAGGAGTGCACAGAGTCGAGGGAATTTCAACACTTGGACATGTTTGGAGGTCTGTTGCAAGGAGTGCGAGCAGGAGTTTTCTAAAAGACATAGAGTTGGGGAAGCGTAGGAAGGATAAAACTTTTAAAGTCATCGAAGGAAGTACAGGAAGTTGTGCACTGAAATTAGTGAGAAGGCATTGCCAATTTGGGTCGCAGGTGATTAAACACCATGGAAAAACACTTTGGTAAAGAGTTGCAGACGTCCTTGAGAAGGAAAGAACATACGGTCAGAATTATATGTGGAGAATTCGCAAAGTCCCCTGAGCCGTCAGATCTCACGGAGGAGAAGGGGAGTTATGGTGGGTATCCCCAAAGGTTCTAAGCTCAAGATGAGTAGAGCCGTAGATCCAAGCCACAGGGGCCATTGAATTTACCTGTGAACTTCTATTTCAGGTTTTCGTAGGTTGAAGTTCCGAAATTTGTGCAACAAGACTCACAAAATCACGAAACGTGAAATCCCAAAGGGCCGAAAGGATTGTGTGGGCCACAGAATCAACAAGGTGGACAAGTGGCGTACTGTCAACACAGAAGTCAAACTCTGTGACCATTTTGGGGTTTCATGGGGTAAAGACCCAAATTTTTTTCATTAGGATTCGCGAAACCACGAAGTCCGAATTCCCGACAGAATGAGGGCTGTTGAAAAGTCAAACCTTGTGAACGCATCGGAATTTTGGCAAATCAGGTTTTGGGAATCGAGGGAACAAGTTGCTTGACATTGCAACCGCCGAAATCGCGATAAGAAGAAATCCAGAATGGAGAGAGAAAAGGTCAAGCGTTGATGGTTTTTAGGATTTCAGAGATTGAGAGATAAGGTGCTTGACACTCGGATTCGCGAAACCATGAAGTCCGATCTCCTAAAGTATAAGGGGGAATCCTCGAAGTTGATTATGGGTGCAGATTTCCCGAAAGGGAAATAGAGGAGCCATTTCTAAGAGCTCTTCGGGCCATTGTAAGGGGAAAGATCTTGTGTACGTGACCTTCTGACCCGTGGGTTGAGGAGGGGTTGCATCATCATTCAAACTCTAGTCAAAGCCACCTATGGCTTAATATGGGTTGGCATAAAGATGTCAATTCTTGGCTAAATCATTTGGGAATGGAGAAGGAGATGACTCTACAAAACATTGATATACCATTAAAAATACTATTAAATCGAAATTTAATGAAATATCAATGCTTATGAAGAGTTTTGTTAGCTATAAGGTAGGGATAAAATGTTATTTCTATCATAAAAACTCCCATATGATATGGGTTTTCATTAGAAAATTTTTCTACTATGAGTGGATATATCACTAGTGTTAGGTCACATGGCCCTCATAGCATTATGAAGGTATATTACTCTATATCATAACATTATGAAGGTGTATTAGTCTATCTCATGAATACAAAAAAAATCACATGTGTATTATAACACACACAGACATACATGTAACTAATATCTTGCTACAAATTTGAAAATTGTAAGACATAATTTTAGAAAACATGATTATCCTCTTGTAACATCCCTCTCTGGCGCACTAAGTGAACTTATTCTTTGAGGACACTTGCTCGCAAGTGATCTGGATTATTATGCTATTAAAACTTTTGATTTTGATTATGAGGCGTTATGGGTGTTAGCAATAATTCTTGTCTAGGGAACAAGAGTATCCAGGTCTGCAGGTTGCACAAGAAGCACTCAAGCACAGCACGAAAGAACCTCATTTCAGTCTACCAAGCAAGGAATCAGATGAAGTTATGTTTTCAGTGGCCTAGATCCATCTATAAGAGCAGATCAATGGTCGGTGGGAAATCACGGTTAGCGGAGTTGCACCAGGATTAGAGCAATGGATAGCGCTTATAATACATTCAAGAAAGGAGATCGGTCATCCATCCAAAAGGACACGTGGTGCATGATCATGTCATGTCGACATTTGGGAATTCGAAGGGTGAGGGGTTCCTTGTCATTTTACATCTCGAAACCCCGAACCCTGAAATGCCGATAAGATCCCTTCAAAGCCGAGCCCACGGTCCTAGCGCTAGGTCACGTTAAGTGAGCCTGGGAATGGAGGTAGCCCCATTTTAATGACAAATCCATCTCGATCGTTCATTTAAAGGACACGCGGTGCAAGATCTGAGCCACAGGTTGGCCCTTTCAAGATTTTCATAGTGAAAGTGCCGAAGTCATCTCAGCCGTCCATCCAGTGATGAAACTCAAGCACACTGAAATTAAAGGGGGCATGGATCTGGGCGGCTAGGATCTACGGTTAAGAGTGGATTCCAAAGCCCCCCCGCCATTCTACCTTTAAGCAGGGGGGGTCCGGAATCAAGTGCGCAACTCTTCAAAGGTCAAGATCTGGGTGCCTAAATCAGTGGCTAAGGCTTCATTATGGACCTCCCTTGCCTTTCTTCCTTTAATATCGGGGAGGGGGTCCGGAATCAAGCACGCAACTCTTCAAAGGTTAGGATCGGAGCACCTAGATCAATGATGCTCAGGCCTTTCTGGCCCCCCTTTACAATCCTATCTTTAATGAAAGAGGGGTGGTCCGGAATGGTGTGTTGTTATTGTGGGGTCCCTTGCCTATCATGTCACCTTTGGTATTGCCCTCCCCATTTCCACTTGTTCTCCACCTACCACCTCCCTCTTCTCCTGCCATGTGTCCCTCTCACTCCCAGTCACCTCCTCCTGTATTCCCGCACTCCATGCTCCTTCCTCCTCTGTCCTATTCAAACCGCATGGAATTCCTCATCTGTTGTCATAGCTCCCATTTCTTCTCCATCGCCTCCACCGTGTTTACACCTTTAACCCCCGTCACACCATCATCCAAATCATCCATAGGGGTCCCTCGCAACAGTCTAGCGAAGTAGCGTCCAAAGAAAGATCGTTCGGCTGATCCAGGTGGCACCATTAGGAGACCTCCATGTCTCAGAAGGCAAGGTTGACCGAGGCCATCCTCGATCCAAAAAAGCAGTTATTGTGGCAGTTGTTGGTGGTTGAACATCAATTCCACCATAAAAGGAAGGTCCGGCAAAGGACTAATTCACGTCGACTCACCTGTAGGAGGACAATCTAAAATTTGATGGCATCTGTCATAAGTGCATGATCATCCCGAGTCTGCATGGGCAGCTTGTCAGAAGCCATGCATACACAATTCTTTAATGTAGCGTCTTGTTTTTGCTGTTGTTGTTGTTTTTGACTATATGTAGGCGTTTTCATCATTTTTGTAAGGGTCAATGGTTGAGCTAGGCTCCCATTCTATAAATTTTGATGAAGTGTTGGTCACTCTGGTTAATGTATAAGGCATTTGAGACTTATTACTTTATGGATGTCAGCCTCTTTTTCCATCTCTTTGTTTACTGTGTTAGAACAACTCGAAATTGGAAGATCCAGTCGAGTTGCGTTGTTGTAGGATGATGTAGGTTGGATCACTGCAATAGTCGCAGCGTTTATAATCAGTTCTTGTGTTTTCTCAGTGCTGGAATGGCTTGGAATTGGAGGATCTAGTCGAGTCACCCTTCAGCTCCTTGAAACTCTAGACCAAGAGGATCTTGGCTTATGAGTTTTTCTTCCTCAAGCTTTCGAAGGCCTGTTGCCCAAGGCAGTCTTGCTCACCCTTCTCACAAGTATTCCATCTACCACCCTTTAATCAACTTACTGACGGAAGTTGGATCAAGACCTCCCTTGCTTTCTACATACCAGACCCTGGTTCCTATGTCAATGCTGCTTTCCTGGGTCTCTTTCCATTTGACCACCCCCATTTATTAAATTGTGACATAAAAACTGATGGGCGTCGGGCTTTTCTCCTGCTGCAATCCAGGAGTGACTTCCGTCGCCATTGTCAGGGACAAAATTGAAAATTTTCCCTGGGTAGAACGACATTGAGCCTCTGATTTTGAAGGTGCATCAGACATCAGAGACATTCAATATTGCTACTATGCACCTTGCAACTCCATTGTGGTGACTCCAAGGTTTCCACATCACTATTTCAGCTGTGGTTACTGTTAGCACACTTGAAAGCTAACCCTAAGGAGCTTTCTCAAGAAGGTTTCAGCAGCTGCTTTCTCAACCCGAGAAGCTTCTTGGGGTAACAACAACGTTAGGATCTGGCCTTTGATGGTGAATAAGCACCAGACACATTCGAAGCTATGGATCTTTCACCTGGCGACTCCATGATTCAAAGATCAATTGACGACTCCACTGGTTCAATATGGAAAAAATCCTTGCTCCCAGGTTTGCTCCTTTTAATTTTTCTGCTATTCCTCGTTTTCCTAATGTTGTTCCCTCTCCGAATGAATGGGGCGATTATTTGCCCATATTTGGAAAACGTGAAGAGGACAACCCTACTCAGCACCTTAGTGAGTTTCATGAACTCATGCATCAGTGGGAGATACATCATGAGGATGTATTACTGAAAATGTTCATGTTCTTGTTAGCAGGGGATGCTCGTAAATGGTATCATTCTTTACCCCCTGCTAGCATTTCTTCACTCAGTGAATTCCATGTAGCCTTCATTGCCTATTGTCAGGAGCTTTATCCCTCTAAGTTAAGTTTTCATAGCTGTTGTGAGGGATACTACAACAAATGTATACAAGATAGAGTTGTCTCTTATGTAGGCTATGAGGATGATCCTGATGACCTGGATCAGAAATCAGTCCTTTCTCCTGCCCATTCGTCTGCTTCAGGTGGAGTTGTGGAGCTGATAAAATCTATCACTGCCAGAATTGACAGGTGGCAAGTTGAACAACGTGCTGAGGATTTCCCATCCTTTGAAGCAGATGCCCTTACCAGCTCTACTAAGAGCGATTATGAAAAAATCTTTCCCACGGGTCCTGTTTATGGTCATTATGAATCTGACCCATGGGAGAGCCCAGAAGAAGAAATCCTCCTAGATATGATTATGTCAGATGGAGGCTATAACGATGAGGGTTGTAAGGATAGAAGACTGGGGGAAGAAGATTATTTGAGTGAAATAATGGAGCAAGCGATACCTCCCATTGCCCAACATGCAAAGTTGGAATCTGAGGACCATTTCCTAGAATCGGAGGATTTTCCAGTCTCCAAGACAGATGTTCTAGACGGTTCTTTTGAGGAGATTATTGAAGATTTTATAAACGCATTAACATCTACCCCTGATGAGCTTGCTGTCTCAAATCAAAACGATGAAGAGGTAGTTGTGGAAGAGGATTGTTCTCTTTTCCTTCACGAGATTTCCCATGATGTGTTTACATTCGAGGTCGAAACGGGGGAGCGGGGGATAGTTCCATTTCTGCAAGTTGGAGAAGCTCTATTCCCCCCCAACTTTGATGATTATCTGGAAGAAGAGAAATAGAACCCCACATCACCTTTTTCTTATCAGAGTAGCCAGCCCACTTATGCCAGTTATGAATCAGAGTCTGAGCTCGATATGCTAGATTTCCAAGAGCAGGTCGCAGAACCTTGTCCTTTGCTCACTAATGAAAATTATCACGAGGAAATCAGCCATCCCAGTCTTTCAGGAGACGTTGAGCAGTACGAGGAAGAGAATAATTTACCTGGGGGGCCTGTTTATGATGAATACGAATCTGACCCGGGGGAGAGCCAAGAAGAGGAAAAAGAACCAGAGGAGCAGTTTGCCCTTTGTTCAGAGCCAGTCAGTGAGAAGCCACCACCTGAGATCAACGAGCCTACTTTAGTTATTCACCTGCCTATGCTTATCAGAGATATTCGGCCGCATGTGAACAATTTTGTAGTAGAAGAGGTTGTCTGTCGCCAATTTCCTAGAATTGGCCACTCATTCAATGACCCTGTCAACAAATACATGGAGTGGCATTTCCCTTATGCTTTGGAGCCGCCATATCCCATCTCAACTTCAGCTTGTAGGGAGAAGTTGAAGAGTGTAACCGTTCTGCGGTCACAGTTACATCAACTATTTGTGGTCACTAACAGAAGGAAGGAGCTTCCCTTCAGGAAGTTACTTCATTGGCTATGGTGGAATTCTGCTTTCACCTAGCCCCATGTAAAGTGTTTTATTAGTTTAGGATTGTATATAAATAATCTCCTTTGAGCATGTATCTTTATTTTGTTGCATTATTTTTTGGCCTGTATTTTTAGCAGCAGGATATTTTGAGCTTGACTCCATAGCCTAACAACAAGGCACTGAAGCTGCGGAATGAGTTCTTAGAGCATCACAGGGACAACTCTATCCCCCATGGAACCTAATGTTAGCAACAATTCTTGTCTGGGAAAAAAGAGTATCCAGGTCTACAGGTTGCAAGAGAAGCACCCAAGCACAACACGAAAGAACCTCTTTTCAAGCTACCAAGCAAGGAAGCGGACAAATTTATGTTGTCAGCAGCCCAGATCCATATATAAGAGAAGATCGACGATCGGTGGGAAATCGTGGTTAGCGGAGTTGCACCAGGATTAGCGCGATGGATAGCGCTTATAATACATTCAATAAAGGAGATCGACTGTCCATCCAAAAGGACACGTGGTGCGCGATCATGTCATGTCGGCATTCAGGAATTCGAAGGGTGAGGGGTTCCTCGTCATTTTACATCTCGAAACCCCGAACCCCAAAATGACGATAAGCGCCCTTCAAAGCCGAGCCCACGGTCCTAGAGCTAGGTCACGTTAAGTGAGCCCAGGAATGGAGGTAGCCCCCTTTTAATGACAAATTCATCCCGGTCTTTCATCTGAAGGATACGCGGTGCAAGATCTGAGCCATAGGTGGGGCCTTTCGGGATTTTCATAGTGAAAGTGCCAAAGTCATCTCAGCCATCCATCCATCGATGAAACTCAAGTGCATTGGAATTAAAGGGGCCATGGATCTGGGTGGCTAGGATCTGCGCACTCAGATATACGGTCAGGAGTGGATTCCAGAGGCCCCCTACCATTCTACCTTTAAGCAGAGGGGGGGGGTGGTCTGGAATCGAGTGCGCAAATCTTCAAAGGTCAGGATCTAGGTGCCTAAATCAACGGTTGAGGCTTCATTCCGGACCCCCCTTATCTTTCTGCCTTTAATCGGGGAGGGGTCTGGATTCAAGCATGCAACTCTTCAAAGGTCAGGATCGGAGCACCTAGATCAACGATGCTCAGGCCTTTCCGGCCCCCCTTTGCCATCATGTATTTAATGAAAGAGGGGGGGTCCAGAATGTTGTGTTATTGTTGTGGGGTCCCTTGCCTGTCATGTCACCTTTGGTATCATCCTCCATGTTGCCACCTGTTCTCCACCTACCGCCTCCCTCTTCTCCTGCCATGTGTCCCTCTCACTCCCAGTCACCTCCTCCTGTACTCCCGCACTCCATGCTCCTTCTCCCTCTGTCCTATTCAAACTATGTGGCATTCCTCAGCTGATGTCACAGCTCCCATTTCTTCTCCATCACCTCCACAGTGTTCACGCCTTTAACCCCCGTCACACTCTCGTCCACATCAGCCATAGGGGTCCCTCACAGCAGTCCAACGAAGTAGCATCCAAAGAAAGATTGTTCGACTGATCCAAGTGGCACCATTAGGAGACCTCCACGTCCCACAAGGCAGAGTTGACCGAGGCCATCCCCGATCCCAAAAAGCAGTTATTGCGGAAGTTGCTGGTGGTTGAACATCAACTCCGCCATAAAAGGAAGGTCCAACAAAGGACTAATTCATGTCGACTCACCTGCAGAAGGACAATCCAAAATCTGATGGCGTCTGTCATAGGCACACGATCNACCCGATCCCAAAAAGCAGTTATTGCGGAAGTTGCTGGTGGTTGAACATCAACTCCGCCATAAAAGGAAGGTCCAACAAAGGACTAATTCATGTCGACTCACCTGCAGAAGGACAATCCAAAATCTGATGGCGTCTGTCATAGGCACACGATCATCCTGAGTCTGCATGGGAAGGTTGTCAGAAGCTATGCAGATGCAATTCTTTAATGAAACGTCTTGTTTTTGTTGTTGTTGTTGTTTTTGAGTATATGTAGGCTTTTTCACCTTTTTTGTAAGGGTCGATGGTTGAGCTAGGCTCCCGTTCTGTAAGTTTTGATGAAGTGTTGGTCACTCTGGTTAATGTATAAGGCATTTGAGACTTCTTACTTTATGGATGTCAACCTCTTTTTCCATCTCTTTGTTTACTGTGTTAGAACAAATCGGAATTGGAAGATCCAGTCGAGTTGCGTTGTTGTAGGATGATGTAGGTTGGATCACTACAACAATCGCAACGTTTCTAATCAGTTCTTGTGTTTTCTCAGCAATGGAATGGCTTGGAATTGGAGGATCTAGTCGAGTCACCCTTCAGCTCCTTGAAAATCTGGACCAAGAGGATCTTGGCTTCTAAGTTTTTCTTCCTCAAGCTTCCGAAGGCCTGTTTCTTGAGGCAGTCTTGCTCACCCTTCTCACAAGTCTTCCATCTACCACCCTTTAATCAACTTACTGACGAAAGTTGGATCAATACCTCCCTTTCTTTCTACATACCAAACCCTAGTTCTTGTGTCAATGCTGCTTTCCTGGGTCTCTTTCCATTCGACCACCCCCATTTATTAAATCGTGACATAAAAACTAATGGTTGTCGGGCTCTGCTCCTGCTGCAATCCAGGAGTGACTTCCGTCGCCAACAATGGGTTGATGACATGTTGTTTTACTGCATTGACATAGATGGGTGCTATTAACTCGATTTACTGAGTGTGCAGGATTTTGGACCTCGAGGATGCATAGGCATCGATGGAACCCCTTGGACTCTGGATCAAGTCAGGGAGTTTACCATTGGGGTTTGATGGTATTACTATGATATTAATGCATTTGAATAGATGATATGATATGGATATATTCTGACATGATTTGTTGATGATGCAGGCTGACGATAGCTTGCCAACAAGACTCACATGTGGAGTAAAGGGGTCATGCACGACTACCAGAGATGTTGAGGGAGAGGTGTGGACAGCAGCCCTACCACAGCCTACTAGCACTCCCACCATGGATCGAATTGTAGGTTAACATTTACCTAGTTCGAGAGGACCCACAATGACATGAGAGAAGACTACGATAGTCACTCACGATGATTCTAAGGGGCACACAATAAGGCGGTGGCCTTATTCTTTAGAGGCCCTTAGTCTCCCACAAGTTCACCTAGTGGAGTATTGAATCTAGGGGTTTTTGATGTCTACCAAGTTATTCAAGAGGCGAGTGGCACCCTTGGAGCATGTGGTGTGTCTTGAAGGGCAGGTCACGCAAGACTAATGGAGAGAAGTGAGTGGCACCCTTGGAGCACGTAGTGCGTCCTGAAGGGCACATCATGCAAGGGAAATGGATTGAGTCGAGTGGCACCCTTGGAGCACCTAGTGAATCCTAAAGGGCACGTTGCGTTTTTTCGATAAATGAATGAACCTAGATGGCCTTAGGATGAACAATG
>JASDQU010205716.1:26620-46666 GCA_032191745.1 Picea mariana
ACCCACGATATTTGCCTTTAAAATTTGAAGAGATTGTTGTTAAATTACCCACATTTTTTATTTTAAAGATTGACATAAACTATTGTTTAAATGCCCACGAAGTCGCCTTCCAAACTGGTGATTGTTTTGCTGTGAATGACCATGGTTGGAATTTAAAAACGGACTATGTAGACCAACATTTTCAGCTTGTTTCGGAGTGTTTCTATCACTAACTTTACACCACAATTTAAAACTGAATTCACGGTGTATTCATCACTGAATCCAAGCGATTTATCACTGATTACAGCTCGTTTTTATCTCTGAGTTTATAGTATTCATACCACGGAGTTAAAGCGGTTCTGTCATTGAATTCGACATGTTTTCATCACTGATTTTGCACCATGTTTTTCCACTAAATCTACGGTGTATTATTCACTGAATCCAAGTGATTCCACCACTGATTATAACATGTTTTTATCTCTAAGTTTTTACTATATATACCACTGAGTTTGTTGTTAAATGACCACGACTTGCCTTATTCATTGATTTAGTTGTTGTTGACTGACCACAAGTTAGTCCTTCTATAGTTTTGTTTTGTCCCTTTGATCCTCCTTCAGATTGAACACATACCCACCATTCTCACTGCCAAGCTTTAATTACCACAACAATGTTATTGGCCATGTTGATTATCATGTTAATTGCAATATGAAATGCTATATTTTTGCCTTATTAAATGCCAGAACAATTGCTACAACAATGTTAATGGTCAACAGATTCCTTCTATTGATTAAATGTCACAGCGAGTTAAATAGTTAACAATTATATAAATCGCCTGGTTATTGCGCTATGAATGGTTATTTTAATAGTCATGCAAATTGCCTTGTTAATTTTATATTAATTGTATGTTAACTAGAATGTTAAATTCCTTGTTATTGCTATATTACTTATCATGAAAACAATCATGTAAACTATCTTGTTAATGCCATATTAATTGTCATGTAACTGCTATGGTAATCACCTTGTTGAATTGAACAACAATGTTAATAGTTAGCAGTTTCCTTCTCTATGATAGTAGACCACTAGCATGGTTAGTTCGATCATTATATCTAGACTAATGTTGAGGTTTAACTGTTCATAAGTGCTAACGGTAGCATTCGACTTTACGAATGTTAATGTTGTTATTCAAGTTTATGGCTAGTTGGATGGGGATTCAGATTAATATGGAATTGTCCATTTAGGCTGTAATTAATATTAAAATTAGTATGGTGAGTAAAGACTAGATTGCAAATTTTAGATTTGCTAAATTAGATATGTAATTGATGTTAGTTGGATTTATAGATATCGCCTAATTGGTAACTCATACTCACTAAATTGAGTCGTAATTCATTTTAAGTTCGACTAGTAACCCATTGACTAATGGGATATAGACTGGTTAATTGATCTATAATTAACGCCAATTTAAATCATAGATATTGACCATTTAGCCTTGATTAATGGTTGGGTTGTTAACGAAGTTGTTTTTAGCTTGTGCTTCCCATTGAGGGTGTTGTTGTTCATTTTAATTAATGTTTGTGCTTGGTTTTGTAAACATTTAATGTGCTTGGTTTTCTCATTGTAAGGGTTATAGTTACTTGTGTAATTAATTTTGGGTGCGTGGGGTTGTTAGGATGATTGTCCTTAGCTTAGTAGGCTTGGTCTGCTTATGTCGGGCCGGATGTAGACACCTCCTTGTTCCTCAGAAAAATTGCCAGCCTTGACACCTTAAATGGTCAAAATCGATGGGAACCCGGGCTTGAGTGTTGCTTATGTGTCATGGAGGTCCTAACCATTACAGGGTAGGATGGGCAGGTAGTCACTATTATTCTTCGTCGATTGAATGTTGTGCATTGCTTCAAGGTGCTTGATGTGCTTTTATTTTAGGTTGTTATGTTTTTTTTGCGTGAGTTGCATGCGTCATGTTCGTCGTCATGTTGCGATGTTGAGTATGATGTCATTATTACCTTCCTACACACACACACTAAAAAAAATAAAAAAATTAAGGGTGTGTTTACTGGTTGTACATCGTAGGAGTCATAATGGATGGGGACGTCACATGTGGTATCAGAGCAGGTTCAACCCGCGACTTGGGATCGCTATGACTTTCGTTGATATGATTTGATTATAATGTTACTAATTAAGTTGACTTGTATTCGTGCAGGTAATCATGGTTAGAGGACGCCGTAGAGGCAGATGACGAGGTGCTAGGGGAGGAGGCAGGATGCCTCCAGTAGCATCCACACCTGAGGGATCTAACCCCCAGGGAGACGAGTAGGTTGTCGGACAAGAGCATATAGCAGTGGGTGATGTGGTCAAAATGATGAGATCTTTTTAGCGCATGTCTGAGGCACTGATCAGCTGTTTGGATAGAGATGAGGCCAGGGCATCAACACCTGCTGAGGTTCCATCGCACACCCCTGTTGGTATTGGTAGCATTCACCGTGAACTCGAGAAGGTCAAATTTCCCTAGTTCTTTGGTGCCCCGAACGACATCATATTTCCAACATGAAGGTCCACATGGCGATCTTTCAACTGAAGGAGAGAAATCTTATGTGGTGGAAGACACTCCTACCATAGTTGAATGTGGTTGTCGAAGACATGTCATGGGAACTGTTCGAGGAACGGTTCCGAGAGAGGTACCTTTAAGAGGAATTCATTGAGCGTCAACTCAATGAGTTCAACGCCTTACAACAGGACAGTTGTACGGTGCTCGAGTATGAGGCCCATTTTATGGAGCTTCTCTGGTATGCTCTGCACCTTAACACTGAGAAACTTAAGGTCAACAGGTCCATGTTCGGCCTTAACGATAACATACATGCAAAGGTCAGGATTTTGATGCCTCATAGCAGAGGAGGAGCTTATCAGCGGGGGTCAGAGTTGGACTCCAGCGAGACCAATAGGGTAGGTGTCATATGGTGCACAATAGCATCAGACACCAGCTAGACATACACTGGGATATCGTGGCTTTGAGAGGGGATCCACTTTCACTACACCTTGACGATTGACACCTCAGTAGTGGACACCTTATCGTGGACCACAAAATTAACAATAGTGTCAACCGCAACATCAATAGTTTAGGCCTGTTTAGCAAAACAGAATAGGATTCCAGGCCAACGGGCTGTCACCTTCTACTTTGGGTACTAGAACTACTGGGTTAAAGAAGGGGTGTTGGATGTGTTGGGAAACACACTACCAACATGACTGATCGGTGGAGAGGACTAGAGCATCCGGATCAGCTGGACCCACGACTGTGGGAGATATGGGCAAGGCCCATAGGATTCATGCAGTGGTGAATAACCGCCAGGCAGAGCATCAGTCGACTATGCTCAAGACAACAGGTACCATCACTGACCAGAACCTTAGTATTTTTATAGATTCTGGTGCTACCAAGAGTTTCATTTCTGGTGCAGCACTAAAAAGGATTAAGGTAAAGGCAGTGGAACAGGATGAGTTTAGCTTTGGAGAGATGGGTTCGGGAGCCAAACAAAAGGTTGGAGGAAATGTTATGGGTTGTATCCTCAACCTGGGAGAGTTTATCACTAAGGCCGACCTGTATGTCATGATCTTAGAATCTTATGATGTCGTGATTGGTATGGACTGGTTGGAATCGCATGAGTTGATACTCAACTGTAAGACGAAATGATTGAGCTTGGTCAATGATGAGGGAAAAAACGTGTGATTGTAGGATGGAACCAGGGAGTTTTTCTGAGGTTCATCCCTTCCTTACATCTACGAAAGAGCATGTGCAAGGGGTGCAAGCTTTATGCGATCCTTGCGTTAAATGAGAAGGGATTAGTAGAAGGTTTAGAACACCTTCCGGTGGTGAGAGAGTTTGTGGACTTATTTTCGGAGGAGTTACCTGGGATGCCGCCAGAGAGGGAATTGGAGTTTACTATAGACCTAAAACCGGGAATTGAACTGATAGTGAGAACACATTATCAAATTTCGACCCCAGAATTACAAGAGTTAAAAATACAATTGAAGGAGTTGTTGGACTTGGGACCAATACGTCCTAGTGTGTCACCGTGGGGTGCACCTCTTATTTTCATATGAAAGAAGAATGGTTCATGGAGGCTCTGCATTGACTACCGTCAATTGAACAAGGCCACAATCAAGAATCAATATCCATTGCTGAGGATTGATGATCTGTTCTATTAAATGAAGGGCGCGACGATGTTCTCACCAGTTATGGATTAAGGAAGATAACATCTCTAAGACCACCTTTAAGACGAGGTTTGGACATTAGGAGTTTACTGTTTTACCATTTGGACTGAAAAACGCCCAAGGGGTATTTATGAGTTTGATGAACGGGGTGTTCTGTGAGTACTTGGACAAGTTCATCCAAGTATTCATTGACAATAATTTGATCTACTCTCGGACAATGGAGGAGCATGACAAGCACTTGCGCTTGGTACTACAGTGTATGCGAGAGCACAAACTGTTTGGGAAGTTTTCCAAATACTCTTTTTATCAATAGAAGATTCACTACTTAGGGCATGTCATCTCCGGTGAAGGCATCACCATGGATCTAGCCAAGGTTGAGGCTATTATGGAATGGCCTGAGTCGACGAATGCCCCAGAAGTATGTAGCTTCATGGGTTTAGCAGAATACTATTGATATTTCATCAAGGGGTTTTCAAAGATAAAAAATCCAATCACAGAATTGCACAAGAAAAACAAGAAGTTTGTTTGGACTGAGAAATGCGCGAAATCATTTCGGAGGCTCAAGGAGTTGTTGACAACAACACTGATACTAAAGGTCCCTAACATGGATGCGGACTTCTTGGCATGCACTGACACATCCAAGGAAGGCTTAGGTGGGGTCTTGATGCAAGACGGATGAGTGATCTCTTACATTTTGAGGAAACTGAGAAGGCATGAAGAGAACTACGCGACATATGATTTGGAGTTGTTAGCCATCATATATTCCTTGAAGGTTTGGAGACACTACCTTGTTGGACAAAAATTTGAACTAAAGACTGACCACTGTGGACTACAACACATATTTACGCAAAGCAACCTGAACATACAACAATGGCGTTGGTTGGAATTGCTTAGTGAGTATGACTTCAAGATTACTTACATAAAAGGAATAGTGAACCAAGTGGTAGATGCATTGAGTCAGAGACCACACATCTTTTCGGTGTTGCCTCTTCCGACGAATCTACATGAAAAGATTCTAACTTTACAGCGTGATGATGACTGGTACAAAGAGGTCGAGGGTTTTAACGGAAAAAACACAATGATGGTACCATGATTTGAAGGATTTTTGTTTGATAGAAATGGTTTATTGAGGTTTAAAAATAAGATCTATGTATCGTTGAACGACGAGTTGAGGATGTTGATCCTAAGCGAGGCTCATAGAGCAGTTTACATGGCTCACCCGGGACTCATGAATATGAGGGCAGACCTTAAACCCTTATTCTTCCAGAAGGGAATGAAGGTAGACATATTCAACTATGTGGCCAGATGTCTAGAATGTCAGCAGGTAAAGGCTGAACATAGACACCCAATAGGATTAATACAACCACACACTATTCTAGAATCAAAATGGGTGGTTATTTTGATGGATTTTATTGTTGGATTGCCACTGACGACAAGGAGACATGACTCGATTTTCGTAGTAGTAGACACTCTAATGAAGAGTGCTCACTTTATTCCTATGCGTATGACTTATCAGGCACCTGACATAGATAAAGTTTTCATTAGTGAGTTTGTGAGGCTGCATGGCATGCCTAAGAGGATTATATCCGATCAAGGATCAATGTTTACTGGATGATTTTGGACGAGTTTCCAAGAGGCCTTGGGAACCAAACTTAACTTTAGTACCACATATCACCCAGAGACTGATGGGCATACCGAAAGAACGAACCAGACATTGGAGGACATATTGCGCATGTACGTGATGGACCAACAAAAGCGTTGGGAAGAATTCTTGCCACTAGTGGAGTTTGCTTACAACAATAGTTACCAGAGCACCATTAAGATGGCACCTTTCGAGTTTCTTTATGGGCGACCGTGTCAGACACCTTTGAGTTGGGATCGGCTTGAGGATAGGGTCCTAGTGGGACCAGAAGTGATCCAAGAAATGGAAGAGAAAATGTAAACAATAAGACAAAGGATTAAAGAAGCGCAGGATCGACAGAAGAGTTATGTCGATGCACACTGTGTCGACCGTAGTTACGAGGTCGACAATCGAGTCTTCTTCTGGGTTAAACCGCATAAGAGTTTGATCAAGTTTGGGAAGGGAGCTAAAGTCTCTCCTAGGTTCGTGGAACCTTTCAAGATTGTGGAGAGAAAGGGGCCCATGGCCTATCAACTAGCCTTGCCTGATTCTTTGAGGCGCATGCACGATGTTTTTCATGTATCTGTTTTGAGACATTATATTAGTGATCCTACACATGTTATTGACATGAGTTCCTTGTAGATGTCGGACAAGGGAACACTCAAGGCTAAGCCAATCCACATCTTGGATCATCCCATTCGATAGCTATGACGTCGAATGGTAGAGCAGGTCAAGTTCCAGTGGGAAAGCTATAGTACAAACTCGGTGACCTGGGAAGATGCATATGATATGCGCCAACAATTTCCATTTTTGTTTGATAGATAGGCTTATGATACTGTGATACACTTTATTTCGGCATATATACTGTGAAACTTCGGGACAAAGTTTAGACCAAGAGGGGGTGTATGTAACATCCTGCTCTGGCGCACTGAGCGAACTTATTCTTTGAGGACACTTGCTCGCAAGTGATCTGGATTATTATGCTATTAAAACTTTTGATTTTGATTATGAGGCATTATGGGTTGATGACATGTTGTTTTACTGCATTAACATAGACAGGTTCTATTAAATCGATTTACTGAGTGTGTAGGATTTTGGACCTCGAGGATGAAGAGGCATCGATGGAACCCCTTGGACTCCGGATCGAGTCAAGGAGTGTACCATTTGGGTTTGATGGTATTACTATGATATTAATGCATCTGAATAGATGATATGATATGGATATATTCTGACACTATTTGTTGATGATGCAGGCTGACGATAGCTTATCGACTAGACTCACATGTGGAGTAAAGGGGTCATGCACGACTACCAGAGATGTTGAGGGAGAGGTGTGGATAGCAGCCCTGACACAACCTACTAGCAATCCCACCATGGCTCGAATTGTAGGTTAGCATTTACCTAGTTCGAGAGGACCCATGATGCCATGAGGGAAGACTGTGACAGTCGCTCACGATGAGTCTAAGGGGTGTGCAATAAGGTGATGGCCTTATTCCTTAGAGGCCCTTAGTTTCCCACAAGTTCATCTGGTGGAGTATTGACTCCAGGTTTTTTTTATGTCTACCAAGTCAGTCAAGAGGCGAGTGGCACGCTTGGAGCACATTGTGCATCCTGAAGGGCATGTCGGACAAGAAAAATGGAGAGAGGGAAGTGGCACCCCAAGAGCACGTAGTTCGTCCTGAAGGACACGTCGCTTAAGGGAAACAGATTGAGGCGAGTGACACCCTTGGAGCACCTAGTGCGTCCTGAAGGGCACGTCGCGTTGTTTTGATAAATGAATGAACCTAGATGGCCTTAGGATGAACAATGTGATAAGAATTTAAGAATAATAATAATAAAAAACATTTTCCCTAATAAAATGTCACTCCTCACGAAAATTAAGGTCTAGGTCTAAATCATGCTAGTGGTAAAATTTTATCCCTTTTATTAAATTTATATATATATAAAATAAAATTAAAAACAAAATAAATAAATAGTATGATCTTCGTAAATCTTCTAACACGGAGGGAGTAAGAAATTTAATTTATTTAAAAAAAAAAGAAAAATAAATAAAAATTTGTTGGAATAAAAAAAAAAAGAAAAAAAAAGGGGTATTAATTGTTTTATTATTTTTGATAATTTAAAATATACTAATTAAATGAGAAAAGGGAAAAAGGGTTAATTTCCACGCATGCCTTTTTGAGATCTAATTAAAAAGGGTAAATAGGGAAAATCTAAAATATTAGGAAACTAGGAAAGAGGTAAACATAAAAAGGGAAAAAATGGAACATAAGGGAAAAAGTGGAAAGTCAAACTTAGTAAAGTATCTACCATTTAAGAGCTTTCTAATTTAAACTGAACTAACAATTTAATAATATGGAAAGCCATTAAAACCTGTAAGAGAATTTGGGGACACCTAGGAGTGATTCTAGGAGTAACTCTAGGTGGGTGAGGGAAATAAAGAAATTAATTTATGGAGGAATAAAGGGGATGAGTGACACTTGTACGGACATGAATTTTTAGGATTTAAATTTTAAAAACTTAATTAAATGAGATTTTAGGAAAGTAAGGAACCACGAAACTCTATATAATGAAGGAAGGAGATGAAGGTTGGATCTCTTCTGTTTGCGTAATGTTACGCTATAGAAATATCCACTTGACTGAATTAACTTATGGGAGTTGGGATACCCATCTCAGTGAGGAGTGGTAGCTATGTCTTGCGAGGCAAGATAGGAGCTAGTTGAAATCTATGGATAGTGAGTCTATGGCCCCTTTGCAGCTCGAGGGGATAAGGGGGAAGAAGACTACCCCTAGCATTGGCTGGGAGGTACCGGTGAAGTCTCACCGGTCGGCAAGTAGGAGTTTCACAGAGCGTATGAACGTCACTTAGAGCGGGCGATCAGGCAATGATACTCTCTCTTCATTTTGTATAATAGATGTTGTAGGTTTTATGCTTGGATCTGCATGTTGATTAGGTAAGTAGATTAATTGTTTAGATTGATGAATGAAACTTTTCTTATCCTAGCTCGACGATTGTTGACTCCCATGGCCTTCGTTTTCCCCGCATGTCTTGACCACCTTACTGTGTTGATTGTGACCTTCGTGGTTGTTTAGCCTTCGTCCCTAGATCATAAGTCCTCGCCTAAGCAGTCGGCCAAGAACCTGATCTACGGTCGTCGCCTTAGCATTAAAATACCTATGGATATCAACGTCCTTCTTTTTTATGCAAGGATGATGAGCGAAGGATGAACCTATTAGCCAACTACCCTTGATGTTTGTCCCTAGTTGATTGTTGATTCCACCATCTGGAAACGACCTCTGCATGTGGATTATCTGGTGTCCTGGTTGGTTTTCTTTATGCCTTGACTGATAGAACCCCTACAATCATTCCATGACCTTTCCCATTAGATCCTTGCTTCTCTTACTATTTTATGCACTGTATTGGGGTTATATCAATGGAAGCATGGATTGATTTCCTGTCTGCAAATTTTTGGGTATTCTGGTAATGGAAAAATGCAATGGTTTCATGTCTTCATTTTTATTATTTTATATTCTAGCAATGAAAAAAAAAACAAATTGATTTCAAGTCTGCATTTTTATAATGGTATCCTGGAAATGGAAAAATGTTTTTATTTGATTTCCTATCTACATTTATATTTGTGTCTGGGAAATGAAAAAAATTTTTGTATTCTTGTCTGCATGGTATTGGTATCCTAGCAATGGAAAATGAATTCATTTCCATGTCTGCATTTTTCCAACATTTTCCCCATTAAAATTATGATGGCAACATGGAGTTCCTTCTGGTGCATTTTGGGCACATCATTATGCATATTTTAAATACGGATAGCCATGAATGTCCTTCTGGTGTGTCCCTGTATATGTTTTTCACTTTTAAATTGAGACTATGATTGTTGTTTAAATAACCACGATATTTTCCTTTAAAATGTGAAGAAATTGCTGTTAAATTACCCACGTTTTTTCTTTTAAAGATTGACATAGACTGTTGTTTAAATGCCCATGAAGTCTCCTTCAAAACTAGTGATTGTTTTGCTGTGAATGGCAATGGTTGGAATTAAAAAATGGACTGTGTAGACCAACGTTTTCAACTTGTTTCAGAGTGTTTATATCACTTAGTTTACACCATGATTTACAACTAAATTCACGATGTATTCATCACTGAATCCAAGTGATTTATCACTGATTATAGCTCGTTTTTATCTCCGAGTTTATAGTATTCATACCACGGAGTTAAAGCAGTTCTATTATTGAATTCAACGTGTTTTCATCACTAAGTTTACACCATGTTTTACCATTGAATCTACGGTGTATTATTCATTGAATCCAAGTGATTCCATCACTGATTACAACGTGTTTTTATCTCTGAGTTTTTACTATGTATACCACTAAGTTTGTTGTTAAATGACCACGACTTTCCTTAATCATTGATTGAGTTGTTGTTGATTGACCACAAGTTGTTCCTTCTATAGTTTTGTTTTGACTCTTTTATCCTCCTTCACATTGAACACATACCCACCGTTCTCACTGCCAAGCTTTAATTACCACAACAATGTTATTGGCCATGTTGATTATCATGTTAATTGCAATATGAAATGCTATATTTTTGCCTTATTAATTGCTAGAACAATTGCTACAACAATGTTAATGGTCAGGAAATTCCTTGTATTGATTAAATGCCACAACGAGTTAAATAGTTAATAGTTATATAAATCGCCTGGTTATTGCACAATGAATGGTTATGTTAACAGTCATGAAAATTGCCTTGTTAATGTTATATTAATTGTATGTTAACTAGAATGTTAAATTCCTTGTTATTGCTATATTACTTATCATGAAAACAGTCATGTAAAGTATCTTTTTAATGCCATATTAATTGTCATGTAACTGCTATGGTAATCACCTTGTTAAATTGCTGCAACAATGTTAATAGTTAGCAGTTTCCTTCTCTATGATAGCAGACCTCTAGCATGGTTAGTTCGATCATTATAGCTAGACTAATGTTGAGGTTTAACTATTCATAAGTGCTAATGGTAGCATTCCACTTTAAGAATGTTAATGTTGTTATTCGAGTTTATGGCTAGTTGGATGGGGATTCAAATTAATATAGAATTGTCCATTTAGGTTGTAATAAATATTAAAATTAGTATGATGAGTAAAGATTAGATTGCAAATTTTAGACTTGTTAAATTAGATATGTAATTGATGTTATTTTGATTTATAGATATTGCCTAATTGGTAACTCAGACTCGCTAAATTGAGTCGTAATTCATGTTAAGCTCAATTGGTAACTCGTTGACTAATGGGATTTAGAATGGTTAATTGATCTATAATTAACGCCGATTAAAATCATAGATATTGACCATTTAGCCTTGATTAATGGTTGGGTTGTTGAGGAAGTCGTTTTTATCTTGCGCTTCCCATTGAGGGTGTTGTTGTTCATTTTAATTAATGTTTGTACTTGGTTTTGTAAAAATTTAATGTGCTTGGTTTGCTCACTATAAGGGTTCTAATTACTTGTGTAATTAATTTTGGGTGCGTGGGGTTGTTAGGATGATTGTCCTTAGCTTAGTAGGCTTGGTCTGCTTGTGTCGGGTGGGATGTAGACACCTCCTTATTCCTTAGAATAGTCACTAGAGTTGAGACCTTAAATGGTCAAAATCGATGGGAACCAGAGCTTGAGCGTTGCTTATGTGTCTTGGAGGTCCTAATCATAGCAGGGTAGGATGGGCAGGTAGTCATTCTTATTCTTCATCAGTTGAATGTCATGCATTGCTTCCAGGTGCTTGATGTGCTTTTATGTTAGGTTGTTATGTTGTTGTTGTGTGAGTTGCATGTGTCATGTTTGTCATCGTGTTGCGATGTTGAGTATGATATCATTATTATCTTCATACACACACACACTAAAATAAAAATAAAAATTAAGGGTGCTTTTACTGGTTGTACATCATAGGAGTCATACTGGATGGGGATGTCACACCTCTATTCTTATCTTATCAATTTTTGTGGTATTTAGGAGACCATTCCCATAATCATCACTAATGAACAATAAAGTAACAAAATCATTCTCTCTCATGGCTACTTAACACACTAGTAAGCAAAGTTAAACATCAAATTGACTATTTATTTGATCACGTGACTAGCCTTTAATTTAATTTACTAAACCATGCAGGAAATCCTCAGATACCCACATGACCCTACTAAAGAAGATCCAACTACATTCACATTAGTAGAAAATAGGATTGGTTTTAGTGGCCCGAAGGTGGTGTAAGGAATTTTCTCTTTGATAAAACGGAAGTAAACTCCAAAACCATAATTTATGAAAAACTTTTGGACTTGTGTTTTATAGTAACAAACCCTGTGTTACACTGACCTACCATTGGACCTTGACTTGATTATACTAGTTGTCTACTAGAGATGTTAGGTTGAAAGGTTTGATGCTTTTACATTTCGATTATATCTAGAGTTAGATCAATATAGTCAAAACTCCAACATATTTAAACAATGGAAAGGATGGGAGATGCAAGATGGAATTAAGGGTTTAAAAGGAGGGGTGATTACATTTGGAGTTCAATATGTGATTCCTTATTTCCTCACATAGTTCCTACCTTGTTTAAATTATAATAATTCAATTTCAAAGATGGATGAATGTTGAATTATTATTCTTTCTTTAATGAGGATTATTTGAAATTTGATTTACTTTATTTATTTGTATGCATGATTAGTTGTGAACATTTTAAAAATAAGCATAAGGAACATCACTTGTTATTATCGTCTACGTGTGGGATATGTGTGTGATAGCTATGCCTACATATCCAACACAAATACAATATTATGGTTCACTAAACACATTAGTTACTCATGTCGAGGTTATTAATGAATTAATTAATAAGTTGTCAATTTGAAGTTATATTATATGATTATAAATATCATCAATAAGATAAGAATTCAATAACTTTGGTCAATATGTGTGAAGTAATAAATGAGTATAATAACTAGCACAGCCGCTAACTCACGACTGAGAATGTCGAAAGGTATCAAGGTATCGACTGAGAACGCGTGCCATAAAATGTCTATGGTAATTTGTAATCCGTCGGTGGTAATATGAAACATTTGGCTGCATGGTTTAATCCTACTTAATCATTTAAACGTGGCAATTACATATCCTTACAGTAGTTTTTTAATGTGATTAGGTAAATGTTAAAAAGTAAACATGTTAATAGATGCCTTGATAAATGAAAGAAAGCTATGAACAATAAATCTGACCCATTGATTTTGGAGGACGACTAAGAATATGCCAGCATCTTCAATGCATAGCCATTAGATTAGGGTTTAAGGTTAACTAAGGTTAAAAGATCATTAATTGTGCCCATTGTCAATAGGTGTACGCCTTTAGGCGTAATTAGTTCCCATCTAAGACTCTTTTATTTCTATAAATTATACTTTATTATCCAAAATGAAGTATTCGTTATAATTATTCCTTTAGTCAAAGGGTCACTACAATTGGAAAAGACCACCAAGGTGGGAGGCTTTGGAAAATACCACCAAAGTGGGAGACTGGTTCCTTTATGAGCAGTTTACTATGATAAGAGTCTATGGTTTGGAAGAGAAGACATATGAAAAGTGAGTGTTTAATTTGGTTGTTCTAGAGACTGGAAAAAGTGAAATTCAATCAATGAATGTTGATTAGATGAATTTCAAGGAAAAACCAAATCTACAAAAGTAGGTCACTCATGTCTTACACAGAGATGTGACCAAGACTCATGACAATATGTAGGACATGTGAAGCATAGGGGGATATTTACTTACCCATTATCATTAGGTCTCACTAGATGGTTTCAAGATGTGTTTTGTCAATTTAGTCCAAATATAAATGACTCTTGGCAATGCATATTTCTTTCTCTTGTTATGAAATGAAGAACACAGAAAAATGAAAAACTTGGCATGAATTACATAATCATGTTAATCATTGAGCTTTTTAATGAAATTTTTGTTTGAGGCCTTAACTAAGGGAGCATATATTTGGGAATCAAATCCAATATAGGGCATCCATGCCCAAAGTGGTGTGGCTAGATGAAATACATTCCATGTAATTTTCGTTGCATCAACAATCAAAGGAATTGTCTCCTTGGAAAAATTGGCATTCGTAAATGCAAGGTGTCTAAGGGATTGCGGGAATTTTATCCTTGTACATGCAACAAACATACCATATGCATTCACTTGTGGAGAAATGATGCAATGGTATTCAAGGTGTTATAGATCAAGGAATCCCATGGATTTTATTTATAATATGAGAATCTCATCTAATAAGGACATCATTTCATGTGTAGGACTCCTTCAATATCCTCAATATTTTGAATAAACTTTATAATCTACTTACTTTATTAAAACCATACAACCTTGATATTTTATATCATCAAAATATTTTGAATACATTTTATCATCTAGATTCACATTATTAAAAACCTACAACCAATGTTTTGTAGCAACAAGTGAAAAAAGATTGAAAAAAACATAACTTAAAATATTGAAAACAACATAACTTACGAAAGAGGTAATATAATTTAGTAGTAAACAAGGAATTGCAAGAAACTTATGATACTCTAATATTGCATATGTAAAAATGGATTTATAAATTGAATTCCTAAAGATTTGAATTTTTTATAAAATAAAAAAATTTGAAATAAAAAGTTGTCCACAGTTTGAATTTTTTATGAAATTGGTTGAGAGTTGGCCACGGGGAGCCAGCCATCTGGCCAAGCCATGGGCATGCCCATGGCTTGGCCATAGGGCTGCCCCCCCACAGCCAACTCATAGCCAATGTTAATAAGAGATTATCTATGCACAAAAAAGTAGGGCATTTGAATCTAAGTCTTTAACACCGGAGTGAAGGACAGTAGATTCGGCTCTTTGCCGACTTCTCAGGCACATGCTAATCACTTTTAAATGCTTACTCTATTATTTTGATTGTTAAATTTTTATATCAAACTAAAAAACTTAATATTTGATTGTTAAATGTATATATCAAATTAACTAAATGCATATTGTGACTTGGTCATGAGGGGCCAACCATGTGTCCAAGCCATGGGTGTACCCATGGCTTGGCCACAGGGCTTGCCCCCGCGGCAAAGTCACAACCAATTTTAATAAGAGATTCTCTATGCACAGAAAAACATGTCATTTGAATCTAAGTTTTTAACACTGGAGTGAAAGACAGTAGATTTGGCTCCTGGCCGACTGCTCAGGCACAGAATAATCACTTAAATGATTACTCCTGATATTTGATTGTTAAATGTGTATATGAAATTTAAAAACTTAATATTTGATTTGAAAATATCTACATCAAATTAACTAAATCCATATTGTTTATAAATTATTTATTAAAGTCTATATCAAATTCCCATTTTCAAATAATTCCATATTTTTTATAAATTTATTGTTTGTGCACATATAATTTGATCATATAAACATGTAATTTTTAAATTTTCCTATTTTATTTTTAAATTTATTAAAAATAAATTAAAAAATATATGTCTTAAAAATTTGCCATTATATATATATATATATATAAGAACACATTTATATTTTAAGAAATAGAATAACAAATTTATATTTTACAAGAAATATAATTTATTAAAAGGATTAAAATGATGTTCGTCGCATAATATTTGAATATAACAGAAAGAAAGATAAATATTTCTATGCATAAATTTATTTGAATTAAACCACTTAATAAATTTTGTGGTTGATTAATAGACCAGAACTATTAGGAGTCAATAAAATATTGTCTTTAAATCTAAACTGAACAAAAACAAATATGCACATATCAAATCTAAAATCTGAATGCTAATTTTAACAAATTGAAAATAAACATAAATATAAACATAAAGATTTCTTCTACCTGTACCAAACTATATAACACATTTATGCACAAAATTTTATAACACTTATAATCAAAATGTACAAATATTAACAAATTTGAAATAAACATAAAGATTTCTTATACCTGTACCAAACTATATAACACATTTATGCACATAATTTTATAACTTTTTTATAATCAGAATGTAATCTTTTGAACAATTACAAAAACTAATCACAAGTTCATCAAATAGTTCAAAAACCGATCAAACATTTACTCATATCTATATCTATTTTTAGTTGATTTAGTTCAACTAACTGCAGATTAATAATAAATTAAGAAATTAGTTGAAACACTTCATATTAGTCAGATTAAGTGGAAAACTGCTAATATACAAGGCACAATTAATTTGGACAGATGATATTAAGAATTGAAAACATTTATGACATTTCAAAATAAGCTAGACACAAAATGGCCTTGGTCACCTATCATTTCTACCTAGTTTTAGGAGAACACACAAACCTAATGACATTTGAATAATTTTCTTGTTAAATCGGTTTACTAGTTGGGTGTACATCATCACACTATTCAACCTTGGTGTGCCCATGGCTTGGCCACAGGGTTGGACCTGCGAACAAGTCACAGTCTAGTGGACTATGACTTCGTCGCAAGGGCCCATCCCTGTGGCCAAGCCATTGGCATGCCCACGGTTTGGCTAGCCATATAATTTAAAATTTAAATTAAAATAAAAATTAAAAATTAAAAATTACAATTAAAATTACAGACTACATATAAATTAAATTTAAAATTTACAGTTAAAAATAAATTATAAATAAAAATGAAATTTAAAGGTTTTGGGTACACTATTCATCCTTGGCGTGCCCACTGCTTAGCCACAAAGCTGCCCCCCGTGACCAAGTCACAGTCCAGTGGACTATGACTTGGCCACATGGGCCCAGCCTTGTGGCCAAGAAGTATCACACAAAATGAACATATTAACATAAAAGTAGAACATCATCGAAAACTTTGCTATGTGATTTCTTAATGGTACAATAATACAGGCTTAAATAGATTGTGTTTTCCTTCTATACACAGGTTAAAGGACTCCTTAAATAGATTGTTTTCCTAATGGTTAATGGTTTTTTTCTTAAATAGACTTCTTTCGTAATGGTTAATAGGTTAAATAGACTTCTTTCCTAATAGAATTCTTAAATAGACCGCTTTCCTAATGGTTAACAAGTTAAATGGACTTCTTAAATAGACTGCTTAATAGGTTTTTTCTTAAATAGACTGCTTTCCTTATGATTAATAGGTTAAATAGACTGCTTAATAGGTTTTTGCTTAAACAGACTACTTTGCTAATGGTTAATAGGTTAAAAACACTGCTTAACATGTTAAATAGACTTCTTTCCTAATGGTTAACACGTTAAATAGACTACTTAAATAGACTCCTTTCCTAATGGTTAACAAGTTAACTGGTTCTTTCTTAAATAGACTGCTTTCCTAATGGTTAATAGATTTTTCCTTATACTTGAATGCGGGCTTAAATACACAGGTTTTTGCTTATAGTTGAATATTCTGCATTCATATAGCGGGCTTGGTTCTTGTTTCTTCATTTCTAATTTTAACACTAATTTTAATATTTTTGTCTTCTTATACTACAAATTAATGTTGGAAGACTCATACTCTTTTAAGACTGGTTTGGCCTGTAAATTGGGAAGACTTTGCCAAAGAGAAAAAATACTCTGTGAATGATATGGTTAGTTTCAGAGGAGTCTGTTGAATGGAGAGTATGAATGAAGAGTCTCTAGCGGTGACTGTTTTCTATGGGGACTTGACTAGACTCGGGTACTAAATTACAGAATTATAGAAATCTAAACAACATAACATAATCTAAACACTGTAACATAATCATAATCTAAAAAACAAAACATAATCATAACTAAATTAAACATATTACATGTAGCTCGCCTCGCCAAGAAAACAACTCGACCGCTCGTGAACACAAGGATCGTGCCCGCCAACACAACGACTAAGCCCACCAACACAGCCTCTACGCCAACACAAAGACCGCTCACAATCACTCACAATGAGTCACTCGGGAAGAGCTGGGAAAAATGTTACAATAACATTGTGCGGGTAATATATAAACATTTTTTCGGCCAAAAGAACTTTTCGGCCGAAAACTTCTTTAAGGTCGAAAATTTCTTTCAACCGAAATAAAAGTTCGACCAAACAGATCTTTCGGTTGAAAGCAGTTTTCGGCCTGAATATCTTTCGGCCGAAAACCTATTTTCTGTTGGGAAAAATCCGTTCGACTAAATTTCTACACAAAAAATGACGGCTTCGTCATTGTACTATTCGATTTGACATTCCATTTTTTGGCCGAAAAAAAATACATTTTGGCCGAAAACGTAAATTAGTTCGGCCAAAACAATTTTTTTTGGATTTTTGAAGATTAGATTGTCATGAAAGTGTTACCCACCTCTATGATTTCACCCTTATGTATTTCTTGATTTATAAATCAAGCATGTTCTTCGCTTCAAGCCCATTCTTCGCTTCATCCTCTCAATTTAAGAACCAGGCCCCTAACTTATCTTCCTTTATCAAACCCTTCCATGATCTGAAATCATACCTTCTTTTCATTTGTTTTCTTCTTCCCTTCTCTTGATTTAAAAATTGGCCTTAGTTTCATATTGGTTCAAGCATATCTCCTTTTTATAACATTCCTTTGCACCATCAAGAACAATTGCTAACTTAATATCTATAAAATGTATAAAGTTGATGTTGATTCTTTAGAATTACAAATGGGAATTTTTTTACACTTACAAGTGCATTGGTGTGTGGCAATCTTCGCTATTAATTTTAAAGGATTGTAATGTTGAAATTAGTTTAATGAATGTTTAATGGAATATCTTATATCCATGAAAATCAATGTTTACTCCAAGATCTCACATCCTCTTTTGTAAATAAATAAGATTAGTTTTATTTGAGAAATTATTCACATGTGGGTGTTTAAGGATTTTATAAGGATGGGTAGAATAAAACTAAGTGGTGTTGATGGCATTTAATTTTCCATCTACACTAAAATAGATTTTTTCTAGCCATTAAGTCATGTAGTGGAAAAAAAACTAACATAAGTCATGCTTAGCTTAATTTTTAAGATAATGTCAAGCTATGGACATCTTTGATTTGCTTGTTTTTTTTAGGTGGGGGCACTTTGAATGATGCAATGAAAGAATACATATCTTTAGACTTTAAAGATTATTTATAAATGGTTTAGGGTAGCATTCTTAAGGGTCGTTGAATTGTAATAATGGAAGGACGTGTGCCTCTAAGGAAAAAAAAATAAACAAATAAACATGGATTAATTTAATAGTAAAGGGTTAATTTAATTTTTATATAAATTGTATCACATGCAAAGTGTGATGCATTGTTTTAAATGCTTATAAAAACTAAGATAAATAATATTGATACTTTAAATACAAATACAATTCATCAGTTAAATAAGTTTAGATATCTCCTTAAACATCAAACATATCTTGTAATAATATCAAAAATGTAAACATATCTTGTAAACATATAAAAAAAAATTCTTTCAAATTCTGTCTTGTAATAATATCATATCAAGTTGAAAGAATAATGAAAGTGGCAAGCTCTATCAAATCAAACATAGAGTCTCATACCTTTGCTTATATGATAGGAAAAGGTAAAATAAAAGAAACAAATACAATACAATTTAATACAAAATACAGAAGGGGAAATCTTATAATGAAAACCAGATATTGTTGTAAGTTGAAGCTCACATCTTTGTTCCACGAGTGAAAGAGCTGTAGTTGGTCTCCACGGGACGTTCCTCAAGTTGCAATTATTTGTTTCTCGCAAGTTGTTGGTTATGATACATATATCACATCTCATTCAAAGCACGATGTACTATAATTTGTAATTTGGATTTGAATTTTATAATTGAATTTATTATTATTGCTGGTGGTGGAGGAAGGGCGAGCAATATCAGTGTGGGGCAGACTAATAAAGATTGTTTCTAGTGTGCCTGGGTGTCCTTCCTAAGTGTTCTTCATACCATGGAGGCTCTCCTCAGAGGCTCTTAGCCCTTTCATGGCATCCATGGTCAACACACCGGGTCATATCATGTCCTATCGCTCCCCATATGCGACCATGGCGTACCATATTCCATTTGGATCGACATCAAAATCAACGCCCACTGTGTATGTATCCTACTCGGGTCCACATCCAAATCAACAGATTAGATTAAATAAATCTTGATCAAAATCATTTATTAGTAAAAAAATAGATTCAGTTTATGTTATATATTTGTTGCAAGTTGGAGCAACTCAAATTGCATTTGTTGTGTTATATAATATAACACATA
>JASDQU010205717.1:18853-35351 GCA_032191745.1 Picea mariana
GTGGGCCTTTTTTCCACTAAGAATTAAAATAATAAAAAGGGGAAAGACAACGAACTATCCCCCACATATTTCTAATTAATTCTAAGTCTATTCTAAATTGAAAGAAAACTAATATGATCTAACTAATCCCACATGATAAAAACTAATAGATGAGCATAATTTATAATGGTATATTAACCAACAAATTAGTTCACGGCAACCAAGAATATGTTAGCACAGTAGTATTTTAGATATCATCTCAAATAGTTGAAGAGGATATCTGTAACATCATCCCTACACTCATTAGAAATCACAATAGAATAATAATTCTAAATACCAAGCACATAAATAGTCCATATGATCAATACTCAGAGAATTTAAACCACAAATACAAGTGTAGAGTAGTCCCACAAGTATTTGCAAACAATTATGACTTCAAAAATGCCTTTTGGTTTTTATATAACCTGAAATAATAGTATCCACATTCTACACAATGGGAAAAGTCCCTCTTTACATCCAATGAGGCCTCTTTTATAAGACAAGAGAGAGACTCTTCAGTTCTAGTGATTGTTCACTTCAATTTACCTTTGTTTGTCATTTGTCATTTCGAATTTATTTTACATATTTCAAAAATGAATATGCGTGAGTTACAAACAAGAACTAAAGAGACTCTTAGGTGGTTATTGTCTCCCAAGGTAGTTTGCAAATGATATTCATTAAAAAAATAAAAAAAAGTTTAATTAATTTGGTCGATTGGCATCGCCTTCTATTCATCGAGTTATTTTTGGATTTTTTGGTGTTATCCTGCTAATTAGGATCATCCAATATTCTTCTTCTCTATCTTATCTTTCATTGAGCTATTCTAGGCTTGATTTTGATTCATGTAGCTTGAGATATGAATGTTGGAACATAGCATAGCCCATTCTTCAATAAAATTAGGGTCTCTTATGTGTTCTTCATTTTATGAGAACATTTACCTTAAATATTTCAATTATTGTTTTGGTATAATTTTCTACTCTCTTCTAGCTTTCCAAAAATCTATCATGGGCTTGATTTCGATTCTTGTAGCCCCATATATGGATGTTTGAAGTTTGCACAATCCTTTTCCCCCAAAATTCATCACATTTTTTTCTCTATAATTTATACGATTTTCCATCACTTTTATGACCTAAACACCTCTCCCATTTCATTTATCTACTTGATACCTTTCCAGCATGGTATCATGGGCTCAATTTCGACACCTGTAGCCGAAGATATGTTCGTTTAAAATGTTGCCTGAATATCGTCGATAAATGTTGGTCGGTTCAGGAAGGAGCTTATTGGATCCAAAAGAGGTTGATCAGATTAGAAGGACATGATTGAATTATAAGGAAGTGGTAGGTTTAGAAATATTTCATCGGAAAGGGGCCGTCATCGGAAGGATCAGATCAAAAAGAGGTTGATCGTATCAGAAAGAAGTGATCGAGTCATAAAGAGGTAGTCGAAAAGGGGTCGTCATCGGAAGTATCATAATGGAAAGAGGTTGATCAAATCAGAAGGAGGTGATCAGATCATAAGGAAGTGATTTGGTTAGAAATAGGTCATCGAAAAGGGGCTTTCATCAAAAGGATCGTATTGGAAAGAGGTTGATCATATCAGAAGGATCGGATCAGAAAGAGATTGTAGAATTTTGGAATGGATGAATTCCGACGATGAAGAAGGCTCCAATATTAAATGCGGGCCTGACAATATAGGTGTTAGGTGCCATGTAAACATCCATGTTAGTTCCATGCCATATGGAAACAATGATATGGGGCCACGTTGAAATGAGGTGGAAAAGTGGGATGAAAGCATTGGAAGTTTAGGAGGCCATAAATTTTGATCTGAAGCTTGAATTTTAGCATGGATACAATTATTGGAAATCTCTTGATGATTGGAATCTAACTATGATATTTTTTTATAGAAACAAATCAAAGAAAATAAGGGGAAAGTTTGAAACCCCACCAGCCTAAGAGAGGTTAGGGATTTGGGTATGTAACAATGACCAAGGGGACGAATATGACACATTTTTTGACAAATCAAAATTACAAATAGCAACAAATGGTAGGAGGATATATATGCTAAAAGGATGTATGACACATGCCAATATAGTCAAACTAAACATCTTAGAGGGAAAAATAGTTAGGATAAGAAAAATAAGGAATATGATTGGTTCAAGGAATAGGTCCTTATGCTAGACCACAATGTATGATACTGATTACAATAGATAGTGAGAAGAAATTGGGAAATGACACGATGAATACCTTCTTCCATGAATATCGATAGAACTTGGGCCTGGGTTTTCTGAGAGAGATAAGTCCAAAAGAGGAACCCGATAGAGATCAATTTGAATAGGCTCAGGGAGAGGCTTGCAGGAGAGGTGGATTTGATATCCTTAGGTGCCTAAGATCTCAAGGAAAATTCAATCCAAGGAAACTCGCTTCCTGATGGGGGATAACCTAGTAAGGATCAAAGTTTTGGACAAAGATAAAAACTTTGGCCTCATCACCACATTGGTGATAAATATACAAATATGGATGAGGATTGGGAAAGACAAGGCTTAGTCCATAATGTTGATCATTGGCTTGAAATTAAAAAAAAATATACAAATAGAAAGAGGTATATGAAAGAAGAATATATCATTGGATTCTCCCTGCATACATCTCAAGTCTAGAGAAATCACGTGAATAAAGTGATCTTACTAACCTATTCTTACAACCATAGACAATATGAGATCAATCAAGCGATTAAAATAAGTCCTGCCAATACACCATAAACATTATATTCCCTGCCTTCAAGCAAACATAGTAAATGAGTGTTGGGTCTATTGAAACATAATCAAAGATAGTTGTAGATAAGTTTCTTGAAAAACACATGTGCTAAGTATCAAACTCAAGAGAAGGATTAGTGATTATGTGACTGAAGATAAGAGTCTGAAACCTAAAAGTGTGATCATATACA
The DNA here is from genome assembly GCA_032191745.1 of Picea mariana. Classification (NCBI taxonomy): domain Eukaryota; kingdom Viridiplantae; phylum Streptophyta; class Pinopsida; order Pinales; family Pinaceae; genus Picea; species Picea mariana. The sequence goes on from JASDQU010205717.1 coordinate 21,812, forward strand.
AGAGAATAAATATGAAAACATGAAGCACAACATGTAAGTTGTAAGATACATGGTTTGATTTAGTCAATCAAGAAAATCATCAACAACAAAATTATTCAAGGCATCCAATAGAACATCAAACTCTTCATCCACATAAGATCATGAATCACTTCAAAATCAACAGAAGGTCAAAAGATAACATGTCAATTCCATTATACAAATGTCAATGAAACATCATAGGTCAATAAGCATAGTGAAGACATTTGAAATCATCAAATCAAAAGGAGTAATCAACACCCATCAAAGATAATCACCAATCAATATTAAACCCCCAACTCCCTCAAGGTAGGAAAATAAATAGCATTAGGCTCAAGCAGTAAAGGATTAGGCATTAGGGATGAAATTTTATTAGGATCCCCCTTCCCTTCCACTTGTAAAATAAAATGTAAATGGGGGTTGTTGTGTTCTCAATAAATGGTGACACACTAGAAGAACCAATTACCTCTATCAATATAAGTCTAGGGCCATTACTTCAGATCTGAATTTTAAAGATAATTTCAACAAACTGCAGAAAATTTTACAATAAGCATGGGTACCGTAATGAGGCCAAATTTACAAAAGAGATAACCCAAAATTTCTAGTACTTGTAATATAACACACTCTTTTCAAAGAGACAATTAGTGAGGTAAATTCTTTTACTGACTGCACACTTTAGATTGGTTTTGGTTTGACCATGGGTTTTCACTTTTTAGAAAAGAAAAAACATCTACATAGGTGTTTTCTTCATATATCTTTTCTTGGCATTGCTTCACTTTGAGTGAGTGTCCATAGCCTTGATGAAGTTTCCTCAGTACCATACAATCATAGCCCCACTTCCAACAACGTCCATATCCTCGATAGGTTTACTTGTACTTCACACACTATTAATACTTCTTTCAACTTCCTTTTTATTTTATAATATGATCAGCCTTTTATATTTATATATTGATATGCATAGCACATAGGGTGTGAAGGAAGCGAGGTGATACAAGAGTTTCTTTGATTTGCTGAGTAGATGCTACGCATTTTAGTTTAACCCACAACTCTCCCCAAAACCATCATAGTATTGACCATTTTATTAATATGAATTGAATGGAGCCTAAATGAAAGGGTAGATAAACRCTTTCCTATACTTATGGATTATCATGGTACGCTCAGTAGGCACATGTGTTCCACCACAAATATCGGTCCATACATACAACTAGGAACTTCATGAATATTCATTCAAATAGAGAAACCCATGCATATTATGACTTGTAAAAATTTCTTCAGTATGTGACTGGAATTGGACCAACCCCTCACTCAAATTTAAAAAGTGATCCTCAATGTAGACTAAGAATTGAAATCAACTCAATGAACATACCAACATTCCAATTAAAATGTGGAAGAAACAAGCATAAATCAAGTGCTTAAATTGAATCCAATTCATGAAAATAAAACCAAACCAAAGGAATCCTAAAGCTAGCATGTCAGAATGACATATGGCTGAAAAATAAGGATAGAACCAAGCAACAAGTAATAAATCTGGTGGAAACAACAGATTATGAATGATATATACAAAGGTATTATTATTCTAGCTCCAAGAATCGGGTTAAGGGAAAAATATTTATTAAAAAAAAAAATTCACATCAAGTTAAGACCCATCCAATAGATTTTCAGGACCAAAAAAATCAGCAAGACTATGATGAGCAGTGGTTAAGAAAATTGATATCGAACCAAGCTTGTATTCCAACAGGTTTGAGATTTTATAGTGACAAAAAATTTAGATTGTTAAAATTCCTGAAGGGATTGGATAAATTTAAGAATTCACCTCTATAGGTATAAGAATATGAACCCATTGCCATGGTTGAAAATTAAGCAAAAGGAAGTACACTTATGTAMAAATTAAAATAATGAAAGTGATTGCACTAAACTAGGATAAAAATTCAAAAGCACACTATGTTAGTCATTACTAGAAGAATTAATCATGAAAGATAGACCACCACCATAATATAGATCATGGGAATTATTAATGTAATAATTCTCAGTGCATCCTTGGAAAGTAGATCAAGGGAAATAACTAGGAAAGAAACRTTGACCAATCAATCATCAATCACAATATAAATATTCCCACGGTAAAGATATGAAATGAAGAACAAGCAAGATTGTGTGAATTGATAATATAGTGAAAAAATTTGCAACACAATCCTCTGATCTAACTATCACATACAATATCCTTWTCATTTAGTGYAATAAAAAATCTTCTGGGAATATAATAAAATGGGTTAATGGGGATGCTCATTCAAAACATATTTTCAAATTMACTCATAGAAAACATTCCACAAACCCATAAGATCTAAATATTTCTTGACATGAACAAGTCCTTTGCATATTTGAAAATGATGAATTTTTCAATAACATAAATTACATTTCATATTTATCACCCAAACACCAATTTCTCTTTTCCATTAGAAATAATTATTAATCCCAAAGATTCAAGTGATTCAAGTTGATGAAGAAAAGAGGAGATATTAAATTTATTGATGTCATCAAATATAACCATCAAAAGGACTTGAAATATCAACTAGATCAGATATCAACATGTAAATGTATGAATAAGACTACATTTTTGATTAGCTATTGGGTTGGTGACATTCTTGGTTAATTAAAAAAAATTGCAAAGGAACCTGAGCAACTAAGTTTAGATTAACACTTCCCTAAATTGATTTCATTGAAGAGAAAAATATTGAGCTTCTAGTTTCATAAATAGTTCCCCACACTACATAACAAAAGACAATGGTATGATCTGTTGATATTATGGTAGCCGCGGGAGGTATTTACCTCCACGTGTAAACCTGACGAGAATAGAATACTTCGGGAAGAAAGAAGAAACCCTAATGCATTGGCTAATAACCCTAGAAGACATGTTGGCTCAAGAGGATAATTTGTATTAGGTTATTAGCCTCCAAGGGAAGAAGTCAACCAGAAGAAATAATATATACTGAACAGACAGATACCTAGAATGAGAAGTCGGCCCAGGCAGTTAGCCAGAATTAGTATAAATATAGGAGGCCAGTCTTCATTCTGGTAGGCATTCTCAGAATTGCAAAGCAACACTTGTGCGCACTAAAGTGCCTTGTTTTGTGCGCAGATTTGGAGGAGAGTTTCCCTTGCAACTACTATAGCTAGCAGATCACGTTTTGTCTTGGACTATCTCTTGGTTAGGGTCTGGACTATCTGATCATCTCTTGTTGGTGCGCTATCCTTGGGGAAAGGTGCACTACCCTTTGTTTGGCTATCTAGCCTAAGGTTTGCTTCTGGAGTGATTCTTTGTCAAGGTTAAGGTGCTCGGAGGGTGGCTTCAGCCTATGGTTGGGTGACAATAGTGATATTGTCAATGGTAAAATGAGTACATCCATTATATTCTAACATGATCATCTATAATATAGTTTTGAAATAACTATCTTCACGAATGACTAACTTATTGAAATGAAATTAAACTAAAAAGAAGAAAAAAATAACAAAATTAAATTATTCCTAAGAAAATCACGCTAATATATTCAATGTTGGAAATTGGTTTTCATTGATGTCAACCCTAGAATAATAAATCAAGTAAAGAATCCTACAAATGTCCAAGATCAAGATTGTAATATAAAGATTGTTGAAAGCATTATTTGTCTTCAATTTGGGTACCCTATATTTGAGGGAATTTTTCCCTGCATAAATAACTCAAATGGAAGAACAAGTTTCATGGTTGGAAAACCTATTCTGATACCTTTCTAACGGTATATGGAAGTCCCTCTAACTCCCTAGGAATGGGGAGATATGAATTTTCCATCTGACAACCCAACCAGAAAATTGAGGACAGTTCAGTCAGGTCAGCCCATAAAATAAAAATAGGGATAAAAMTACTATAAATACAAGATGGATTTTCACATTTTTTAAGTATCCAAGTTTGAGATATCTTAGAACAATTTTGGTGGTGAAGGAATTGGGAGGATAAGGAGCTSTTATGAAGGATATTTTCTAGTCTTATGGTGATATTTAGATCATTTCTATGGGTTCATTATAGTATGGAAGGTTGATTATTTGCACAAGGTTCTATGTGGTTKTTGGGGTTTATGTGTGGACTCATGTGGACCCATTTTTATGATGATAATRATGTATTAATGATAGTGAMAATGAAAATGAGATTGATAGTCCATGTGGACCGATTTTCTATGTGGACCTGGTTTCTAAGTGGAACCAGTTTGATGATGATGATGTATTAGTGACAATGACAACAAYAGGTTGACTCTATCATTTATATTCAAGGGATGAAGGAAGGGGCAAGGAAAAAGGGGGTTGGAGCCTCCTTCCAGTTGGATCTGGAGAATCTAGTAAATTGTAGCTTCCTTCAAGTTGGAGCCTATAAATTAGGGGGTTGGAACCTCCTTCTAATGGGGAGATATGAATTTTTTGTCTGACAACCCAACCAAAAAATTGAGGAAAGTTCAACCAGGTTGGCCCATAAAATAAAAATAGGGATAAAAATACTATAAATACAAGATGGATTTTCACTTTTTTTAAGTATCCAAGTTTGAGATATCTTAGAACAATTTTGGTGGTGAAGGAATTGGGAGGATAAGGAGCTCTTATGAAGGATATTTTCTATTCTTATGGTGATCTTTAGATCATTTCTACAGGTTTCTTATAGTATGGAAGGTTGATTATTTGCACAAGGTTCTATGTGGCTGTTAGGGTTTATGTGTGGACCCATGTGGACCCATTTTTATGATGATGATGATGTATTAATGATAGTAACAATGACAATGAGATTGACAGTCTATGTGGACTGATTTTCTATGTGAACCTGGTTTCTAAGTGGACTCAGTTTGATGATGATTATGTATCAGTGACAGTGACAACAACAGGTTGACTCTATCATTTATATTCAAGGGAGGAAGGAAGGGGCAAGGAAAAAGGGGGTTGGAGCCTCCTTCTAGTTGGATCTGGAGAATCTAGGAAATTGTAGCTTCCTTCAGGTTGGAGCCTATAAATTAGGGGGTTGGAACCTCCTTCTAGTTGGATCTAGAGAACTTAGAAGTTGTATCTTATTTTGAATGAAATCGTTTATTATATAAGAAAAACATTCAGTGGATTTGCACTTAAATCTATTGTGCATTGTGTATCTCTTCTTTTTCTCTTCATTGGGTATATTATTTTATTGGAAAGTAAAGTTGTAAAAGTGATAAATTATACTTGATATTGATTTACCCCCTGTTGAGCACTCAACACACCCTCAAAATTTTTCAATTTTTGGCTACCACTTTTCTTTATTTTCTTTCTGTTTGCATTGTTACCATCAGTTTTACATAAGTTTCATCTTTATTGTTCTTTCTTTTGCTGCTCATATTCTTCATTTTTCATATGGGATGATTTGCATCTACAAACCCAAGAAAATATTCACTACTAAAGTTAAATTTCTCTGATACCTGATGACTGCTGCTCTGAAATGTCGATGTCGATCAATGTTAGGTATCAGTGAAATCAATCTATGTGTCAACAATGTGGCACAGTCTCGAGAATGCCAACACTGATTAACATCGGGCATTGGTCGTTCATGATACTAGTTGTGCAAGGGCACTATCTTCTCTTGAAAGTGAAAACGTTGATCTTCATTAGGTGTCAATGAGGACAATTGACAAAATAACCATTGTTAAGTCTAAGTGTTATTCATCGATGTCTGATTAACATCGTAAATATCCATCCAGGTTTGATCACAAAAGAATGTGCTGAAAATATGATTATTTTCGAACACCTATAGATACCAGCATCAACTGATCAAGAAAGAAACCCAAACATATCCTCTAGTGTACTCTCTCCAACGAACCGAGGCCTGATCAATACTCACCAGTAAGAAATATGAGCCTCATGATAGGTTTTTCTGAAGATTCCCGAATTCATTAGGACCATTCATATTTTGATCTTCATTTCACACACATCCCTATGTGTCATGTTGATGAAAATTTATCGTGCTGATATCCTGATCCAATCACACGTGAAAAAGATCTGTGCTTTCATCTCTATCAGATAGACAAATTTAGACTCAAAACGTTCCCAAAAAGCCTCAAATAGTTCAAATGCTCGATTCCCGATCTCAAGTACGCACCAATTGAAAACCGTTTAAAAACCTCGATGAATCATTCTAATGTATCTTCACGATTCCTTTTTGGACGTAGCTTTTACTCTGAGAACCTGTGCAGATGATAGATGGAATTAATGAAAATATACAATGGATTCCCTATACTAAAACTTAATGATTTTCGGTGTGAAGGCCAACTGCTATTTATTCGAATATATTTGAATTGTTTCATAACTCGTGCAAATTTTTTTTTTCTTAACAACTCTTGATTGATCATGTGCCTCTTACAACATAGTTTTGTTGTGTTTATCACAAGACGTCGGATTGATAGGCAGTTCGACTCAGGAAAATCATCACGTGTAAGGTATTTTCCCTAATAGTCTTCAAAGTTTTGTGATTTAGTATGTATTGAATTAAATTGTTGTATGTGTAGGAAATATGCCACCCAGATGACCAGTGACTCCTCAGTCACCAAATACCCCAAAAGGAGGAAGTGAGCAAGTCGAAGAGGCATCCAACAAGGATGCTAAGAAGCTGGATTTTTCCCGAAAAGTGGAGTCGGTTATCAGAATGTCACAAAAGAATCCATCAAACCCACCTTCACTTTTCAAAGATATAGATAATAACACATCATCCAAGGTAATAGTACCTTATTTTCTTGATTTCTACAACAAAATCTAGTATGAATATTTCCCATAGTTTACACCTCATAGTGACGCCGAGGTGAGGGATATAGATGACTAGGTTTTTCAGAACATCAAGCAGTCCTCATTGTACATGTTAGAGGCCAAGACAATTGTATTTCTATGTGTTTATATCTTAGAGTGGATCATTCATCATGTCGATGCAAATAAATGCTTGTTAAATAACAAAGATGGGGAATGTATAGGTGTGTTCCTACCGACAGAGGAAAGCACATATTATAAACTCAAGGACATCGAAGTCAGGTTGAAGAAGTATTTTCTTGTGGAGTTCTATGAGAAATATAATACTGGTCAATTTTTAGCATCCTAGTGGAGGGAGGATACAAAATTTGTGAATCGAGCATCAGGGTGGTACAACACAATGAACCTCTGAGAACCCTAGATTTTCCTAATGGCCTTGATATGTCATTTATATGGAGAAAAGGATTGATCTAGGTTCTCTAAAACTTGGATGCCTTTGGCTCATATAATGCTACATATGGAAGTAATTTTAATTGGGGAGATATTATCTCAAGATCGTTGAGCACTAGCATAGAATAAGTACAAAACCCAAAACCTAGAGAAACCCCTACATTCTACATGACATCTTATCTCCTGGATGTGATATGTGATAAGAATGTTTTCCCTACTCTGAGCCTAAGCTCACATGATCTGGATTTTATTATTGGAACGAAATGACTACATATTGTTAACAGGTGCTTAACACAAAATAATAGAGATACAATAAAACTAGTTTTCTATTCAATAAGGAAATAAGCTGAAACTGTAAAATGAAACGAAAACAAGCTTACTAGAATGGTGGCGGCTTAACTCTGAGAAGAGATGTGACAGTTGCGCTCATTCACAAGAAAATAATTACAATGAGGCTTTGAAGTAATTTTTACAATAAATAGGAATGAAAAAACCCTAGACATCCAAAAATCTAACCCTAGGAGATGAAGCGCCAAAAGTCATGTGGGTCCCGTCTGGGTAAGTCAATACATCAACTTCCCGGGGTCGTAACTTTTGCATACGATCTCTGTTTAGGTGTATGATAGCCCGTTGGAAAGGTATTGTCAAGGAGATTCATTTTGGGGGACCAATAATTCCTTTTTATATAAATTATAAGATCGATCCCGAAAAACCTTCATTTAGACCCTCAAAATGGCCTCGGAAGTTAAAGCTGCTAAAAATAGTAAATTACCGAAATTGCCAGAAAACTGTTTTGAGCCAGTTGGAAAAGGTGGGTGGCCACTGATATCCATCTGGATCAATCCTTCCTCCTTAGGAATAAATGGTCTCCATTGGTTGAGTTCCCCCATCAGATGAGGAAATTTCTGCTAAATTTAGCCTCAGGTGAGCCACTTGCCTTGGTGCAGGAGCTGCCCTGCTTTGACGACTCGATAAAGATGGATCCTTTGCTATCGAGTTCCCTTGATATGTTTGTCACAGGAAAAAATAATATCCGTGATTGGGCTCCTCTCTGATACCACTGATCTAGATTTTATGAGAAGAACGAAATGACTACAAATTATTAACAGGTGCTTAACACAAAATAGCAGAGATATAGTAAAATTGGTTTTCTATTCAATAAGGAAATAACATGAAACTGTAAAATGTAGTGGAAACAAGCTTGGTGGAATGATGATAGATTATCTCTAAGAAGAGATGTGACGACTACACTCATTCACCTGATGGAACACATATATGGCCCATACGACACAACTACCCATCCCGAAGATGGAAATTATCGACAACTGGGTTTGCACCCAACATTTGGTAGGTGGTAGTGAAGTCTGGATCTATATCATAGAGTTGGGGCCATCCATAGGTCTCATGGCCGCAAGAGTATAGCACCATGGTGAGTGCCACGACTGGCGGTCTGTTGAGGCAATTAGTGACGTGATTGATGCTTCTTGTTTTATACTTGATGTTGAGGTGGAATTGTTGCAAGTATGTGGACCACTTTTGATGGTGATCATTCTGCAATTTTCCTTGTGTCTGTATGAACTACAATGTCTTATGATCAGTGTGGATGACTGTCTCCTTCCCAAGAATGTAATGTCTCCATTGGTGGCAAGCTTGCGCAATGGAGTACATTTCTTTTTCATAAGTAGGGTACTTACAGAAAACATCTAATAGTGTCTCAGTATGATAGTCCATGGGGTGGTCGTGCTAAGTGAGAATGACGCCCACCGCATAGTATGAAGCATCTGTCTCTATCTCAAAGGGATGTTGCAGGTTTGGTAGTGAAAGTACTGGGGCTGAGCACAAGCGTTGCTTCAAATCATCAAATTCTTGTTGTTGGGATCGAACCCATGCAAATTTCTCGTTACGACCACCTCTATTTATTTGGCTGAGGGCCCATGCAATATGGGCGAATCCCAACATGAACCTGCGGTAAAAATTGGCAAGGCCCAAGAAGCTCTGAAGCTCAGTGAGTGTGGTTGGGGATGGGTAGTCATAGATGAATTGGATCTTGGCTGGATCCACATGTATGCAATGTTGATTAATGTTTTAGCCCAGGTAATGGACTCTGTCCATGCTGAAGGAGCATTTTTCCAAGTTGGCATATAGCTTGTGCTGTCACAGGGTGTGTAGAACCTGCTGAATATATTGCAAGTGTTTGGCCCAAGTCTTGCTATAAATGAGAATGTAATTTAGATACACCACTACAAAATTATTGGTGAATGGTCACAAGATATCATCCATCATCCTCATGAAAGTGGCTAGAGCATTTGTCAAACCAAAGGGCATGACCAACCATTCAAAAATTCCTTCCTTTGACTTGAAGGTGGTTTTCCATATATCTTTCTGTTCTATCGGGACCTGGTGGTAGCCATAATTTAGATCAATCTTACTGAATTATTTGTCCCTCGTGAGTTGATCAAGGAGGTCGTCGATTCAGGGAATCGGGTACCAGTTTCTAATTGTGATTTTATTCAGAGCCTGGTAATCAATGCAGAGTTGCCAGGTTCCATATTTCCTCTATACTAGCACTATTGGGCTCCAGAAAAGAATCCATTCTCCCTAAAAACTTCGATCTCGAAAAACCTTCATTTAGGCCCTCAAAATAGCCCCAAAATTTAAAACTGCTAAAAATAGTAAATTGCCAAAATTGCGAGAAATTTTTTTTGAGCCAGTTGGAAAAGGTGGGTGGCCACCAATATCCACCTGGATCATCACATATTTAAGAAGTGCATGTACATGTTTACTTTAGCATCCTATGGGATAACAGGTATAATAGATCAATTAACTTATTTTGTGATAGTTTCATAGCTTGAGTATATTCTTTATTTTTTAAACAAGACTGCCCAAGACTCTCCGAAGCAACCAGGAAAGTAATATCCAAGATTTGGCACTGGTACTTAGAGGAAATAAACACATATATCATAGTTTTTGGAGCCATCACAACACCATACTTATTTCCAATCCACGTACTAGACAAGATGGTTTTAGGATAAATCGGCTACTAGACTATTCTACAAGGGTTCAATGCATCTTTGGTAAAGGAAAAAAAGAGAATATTTATTCCCTATGGGTTTTATGTAGGTTACCATTTCGTTAAAGACAATACACATGCTAGGAAAGAAGATCATAGTTACATAGAGTACAGGTTCACCACCGAGAGATATAGGAAACATGACCCTAGGGTGTTGGTAATTGAGCATGCTATTTAGGTGGTGTCTCATTGGCCATACCCACATGAGGATTTTGAGGATGGAATATTCACAGAGAATGCCACCAATTGGGATGAAGTTTTGTAGAGGAAAGAGAAACCAAACCTAGTCAAGTTCATGGCCCTTCCTGGGAATGAAAAATTATACTTTCTAGAGCAGGAAGTAGGGGCAGTAGCAGTGGAAAAATCTCAACAAGAAGGTATAGAACAGATAATGGGTAGACCAGAGGCGCAAAGGATCTTAGAGGGAGATGAAATTATGATGCAACTACAAAGAGAAATTGTCATGGTATCGAAATTTGTATCTGTGTTAATAACTCCAGTCAGCCTCAGAGGAGAAGAAGAGATATCAAACCCTGAGAACACCTCAATGGAGGAATACACTCCGCAATAGACTTCAGGGAGAACACAGATAGGAGGACCAAGATTTGAGCCAACGGTTTTATCAGGTGTCCTAGGACAAGTAACTCCTGTCATTTTCGATTTGATCACAATATATAGTGACAACAAGAAGGTAAACACTTAAGTTCCTGTTGTTAATGAAGAATTAAAAAAAGTGTTACATACGACATCCCCATGACCAAAATTTCTAGATTAGGTAAACCCAGATGATGAATATTCATCAAAAGGTGACACCACAAAAATAGATGATTTTTTCCCCCAAAGGTAGTAAAGAACTTGAGAAAATCATCACTAGACCTGCTGCACATTCCACACTCATAGATTCATTGATCCTAGCTGAAAACACGGTTGTAGATATCAGGGGAAATGCCCCAAGTACATATAAAATTGGAGATTCGTCTATTGGGAAAAAGTTGGGGTCAACAAAAGATGCTGGAAGGTATCAAATGACTCAAGAACAACTTGAAGGAATTAGTCATGAGAAGCTTGAAGTAAACAAAGGAAAATAAACGGTACTTGAGAATTTTCATAGACCATGAATTTTATGAAATTCCCTCTGATGGGGGGACCATCCAATCCCAGAGCTAGTGGATGAAGTAGCCTATGTCCAAGCCATCACTTATGATAGGAAAATAAAATTGGTTGTGAAAAGAACTGGTAAAAGGAGAAGAATCACTTTGGACAGTGTAGTAATGATCACCATAGAAGAAACTCTATTTCATGTAGGGAAATCCAGGGTAAAAGAGCTATTGGGGAGAAGTATGGCTATATCTAGCACCACCATAGACATGGAAATAGAGGTTGAATGAGAAGCTGATTCTATTAGAGATTAGTTGGTGCATCTCAGACATCAGGTGGAATACTATCAGGATACTACCTAGGAATTTAGGTTCATGAGAATTGAATTTGAAGAGATTTGTACTCGGTTTAGGTAAGATAGGGAGTTTTTTATGACCATGATAATAAGTTACCAAGAGGAAACTTTTCTCATCCTCGTAACATATAAAAAAAGCATGAGATGGTCGAAGAAGGATCATCAAGTACTGGAATAGATCTAGTATATCAAAGATATCCAAAAGGGACAAGGGGAAGAATAACATGACATTAGAATGATTTTAGAGGAGGTATTAGTCAGGATTATGATAGCAGTAGAATATTGGGTACAAGTGGTAATTGAACCACAAAAAAAAATGTAGGATATATGGGAGGAGTGTCCCAAAAATTGGAAAAACATATACCAGAGGATGAAAGAACTTCAACTCCCAAAGTTCGACACTCCTAATTATTTTTTCAATTTGCATATCATAGTTCAATGATTCAAAGAGTCCTATGTATAATTTGGAGTGAAGGTTCAAGAGATCAGATTGCTAGAAAAGCAAAAAGTTAAGGGACTTGCCAACAAACCGATAGGAGCAACATGGGCCCTATGACAACTAAGTGCCGAGGTAAATCAATTATGAAACCGGGTCATGGAAATGAAGGATAATCTCAACATGTTGATGGACCAACATCGATTTCCATACATGCATACCTGTGAAGATTTATTCTCCCAGTGGTCCAATTATGACAAAGAAAATCCTATGAGATAACTAGAGCTCACTGATGGTGGTCTTGTTTATATTTCTTTTTTCTTTAGTTAGGAAAATGTTGTTTCTATTTTTGCATGTTGTTTTTCGTATAAATAAAGAGGTCGAACTCATTTTTAAGGGTYGATGGTTTTTGTAATAAGTGAAAGAATCAGACAAAGAATTATTTTGGAAGACTAATTCAGAATCTCATGTAGAGTCAAAGACAATTTTTTTCCAAAGCTTGTGGAGTAACATAATTTGTGGATTGTTCTGCTTTGTTGTTGTCTACTACAAATGATTTAATAAGACAATAATTGTATTTAAGTTATCTTGAAATGTTGCAGTCATTGAATATAGATTGGCATTAATATGATGGTGTTATGAAATTTGTATTATACAGTAACTAGAATTATTTCCGTTTATTTGTCGTTTCTACATATTTCTTCCTTTTCTTAGGTTATGTTTGTTACTTAATCAATAAGGAAATATTATTGCTTGATATTGGCTGAAGAGCAGTGTCATATACATGTTGTTGGTAAAACGTTAGCCTAAACCCAACCTTCTTAATATTTCAGTCATCAAACACTTAATAAATGAAATTATAATGAAACATAAAACAATCTATAAATACCTATTTGATAACATAGTAAATCCCATTGAAACTTTCAAGATCATCCATCCAAAGAATCACGTAATTCCAAATAGGAAAGAGTCTGATTCTTGTCATTGATTTTAAGGGAATTTTGACCCATCAACACCCCCCCTCTTAGTTTCAACAATTGGTATTAGAGCAGGTTACCTTCATAATAGTCTATTCACTAGAAGGAAGATCGTGAGTAGAAATGGAAGGCCACATTCCAAATTGGATTCCACTTTTTGATGGACACAATTATTCATACAAGAGAAACATAATACAAACTTACTTGATAGATTTAGGAGTGTATATTTGGCTCTCAGTTGTCAATGGCTATGAATTCCCAGAAGATGCTCCAACTGATCCAAATGAGAAGAAATTAATGACCTATGATTTAAAGGCTAGGCATGTTATCCTCAGTGGATTAACACTAAATGTCTCTAGAAAGGTGAT
>JASDQU010205718.1:6400-22622 GCA_032191745.1 Picea mariana
ATAAGTGTCCCCCACTCTTCCTCTTTCATTTCCCTATCACATCTTCTTCTCCCTTCTTCCTCTCATCACCTCACACTTGTTCCCCCACTCTCCTAGGTGTCATGTTCCTTTTCCCTTCCTCCCTCTTATCTTTTGACACCTGTACCTCCCTATTCCGCACCACTTCCACTTGTGTCGCATCCCTGCTCCCTCACTGGTCTCTTTTTGGCCACCACATCATCTTCCTATGATACATCACCTTGTCGTCCGATGTCCTGGCCACTGTGTCTCCTTCCCCTTGGTGCTTCCACCTTAGCGTCTACAGGGCATCCCCTCATCTCACTCCTACATTGCTCGTGTTAAATTGTTGATGCCTGTCCACTTCCCATTCACCATTTTGTGTCATGTGCCCCATGTTATCCTCATCCACGTCTACAGACCGGGCCTCTTCATAACAGTCTAGTGAAGTAGCATAATCCATGAGAGGTTGCCACAATATTTCAGGTGCAGAGTTGACCGAGCCTTTCCTGATCCTGAGAAAGTAGTTATTGAGGTAGTTGACGGTGGTTGAACGTCATCTCCTTCCATAAATAGAAGGCCAAAAAGGACAAGGTGCAGAGGTAGACCATTAGTCCATCCTAACAAAGATCACATCTGGAAGATGACTGCATGGGCAGTCTACCCAACGTCTGCATGTGCAGCCTGACAGAGAAGATCATCAACAAAAAGCCTTGAATGCATGATATGATTGCGTTTCAGGGAATCCGAGCTGGGTCCAAGTATATGTAGGCATTTTTTCCATTTTTGTTGGCATCGATGGTAGAACTAAGCTCCCGACTGTAAATATTTGATGAAGCACTGGTTTTCCTGGTTATGCATTTTGTATGTGAGACTTCTTGTTTAATGAAATTCAGCTTCTTTCCATTCTTGTAATGGTTGTGTTAAAACACTCAGAATTGGAGGATCCAGTCGAGGGTACCTGTGTTGTTGTGATGTATGTTTGATCATAACAATATTATTACCAGTTTTAAACAGTCTTCCTTGTTGTCTATTCCTTCTCACAATGAATAACTCTCAATTGGAGGATCCACTCGAGCTGTTACAGTAGCCATTGTGATGTAGATTTGATCATTGTGTTGTTGTAACTGTGTCATCTAGGCATATCTCAACGTCTCGTTGTTCTTCTCCAAGCTACTGGAAGGTCTGATGCCAATAGAAGTCTTTCCCATCTCTCTCACCAAGTCTTCCTCGTGATCATTTTAAGCTCAACTTACTGACAAAATTTATATTAATACCTCACATGTTGATGCATAGCCTAGTCCAGGATTCTGAGTTAAAGCGATATTGTTCTGAGTTTACTTCCATTTGATCACCCTTTATACAAACAAATGTGACATAAACTGATGGGTGTCGGGCTCTGCTCCTGCTACAATCCAGAAGTGACTTCTGACACTAACAAACATGATTCCCATGACATAAGGTGCTTAACTGGGAAGTGTCAAGAGCATTTGGGAAATTTGGAATGGTACCCAACCAAACCGGTAGTCCAACATTCAATCCAGGAATGTACACAGTGGCCATCAAAGGGACACCAAAATTTCCAAAGAAAGGAAAAGACAAGAATCCCCTTGTGAAGGGGTTCCTTGGTTGGTATCATCAGTAACTTTAGCCATGAATATCTTATGCATAGGTTCACCCCTTGTGGGATCATTCAAGTCTGTAAAAGTATCACACACTAACTTCAACAAACCAATGTTATAAAAAAAAACGCGTATAAAGAGGTAGCTCCACGTTTCTAAGAGGAAGACCAAAAATTCCTCACGACCGATAGAGTGGGTAGTCTACCACCTTAGGTCAGAGACCCAAAGAAATGACTAACTAACTAACTATGGAAAACTAGGGAGCACATAGCACACACTAAAATTTCCTAAAGGAAAATCAAGCAGACGAGTAACGAGTGGGAAGAACAGTTATGCCAATTGACACTAGAGAAACTAACTGGTTCAAGTGAAACTTGAAAATGGAAGCACCCTCTAGGTATACTATGTGAAGCATGATCCGAAGCCTGCCCTAGGTATCGTGGGATACCCTTGCAATCACCTGTGTAAGTCCGTAAAATATAGGAAACTAAGTTTCCATCTCACATTCAGTCACCAGGAGGGTACAATCGACAGTCGGGCAGATCGTAATGAGAAGGATAAGAAGTTTGAAGCCCTTCAAGGGTTCTGAAATAAATTGGTCCGGAAGACAATTGAGGATCTTGAATGGATTTGAGGTCTACAAATATCCATAGGAAAATGTGATCGGTATTGTTCCCGAGAAATACCCTCAATATACAATCACCACTACGTTCAGTCCAGCTTTGGAGGGGTTATCTCCTCTGCCTTTCCTCACGTGACCTCAAGTTTATCCCCTATGTTAGAGGGGGGTTCTAGGTAACGATACTAGACTTAAAGCACTCCCTATTTCACACTCCAATTTTTTTTTTTAAATGGCCTTGAAGAGTTTCCTCTTCACACCTAATTCAAGGCCCTAAAACCCTAAACTAGTCGGTGAACCCTACAAACAGAAAGTCTAATAAATTTTAAGCTAAGCATTAATTTTAAGTCTTGATTTACGTAGAGGGTGTGGTAGTGCAATTGATGTTGTTTCAGACTCTTGGAAAAAATGAAACTTATAAGAACACTGGAAAAGAAGGATTCTCTTTCTGATTATTTTTTTGAAATGCTTTCAAGATGATAAGAAAACATAACACTATGCTAATTTATTTTTCTTTTTCAAATAACAATGAAAAAGCAAATGCGAAGAAATAAAGAGACCTAAATAGCTAGGTTTTTTTTATATTTTCTTCCAATCAAAGAAAAACTAACAAAAGATTCTAAAAGAAATAGATGAATACATGATTCAACTCATTTTTCTTAAAACTTAAAGCTAAAAATAAGCTAAAAATGCTAGGAAACACAAGAATACTAAGGAAACAAGTAAAATGGAACTCATACCCAAGATATGGCCACAGACAAAGACTTTGACTAATTCAAGAAGGCCCGGAGAAGTCTGAACTTATATCAAGAAAGATACCAACTCTCTCTTTATTTAAAAAAATACTTTCATGAAACAGAGACCCGGGTTATTTCATCAACAACCTGTGTATGTACGCGGGTTGTCTATTGTGCAGAGCATGTATGTACACAGGCTGACCCAAAACTGGGCGTGTACACCTCTGAGACTTTTCTAAAATAAAAATAAAAGGAAGACTTACAAGGAAGCGAAGGCTAGTATGCACCTTGGAGGTGACCATAAACCCTAAAAAGACTCAGTAAACTTGACTGAAACTTGAAAGGCAAACAAAAACCAATCAATCAACCCAAAACCCTCCCTAAAAACCTAGAGAGATCCCCAGTATGATCTCCAGTTCTACTAGCAGGAAAATCCCCCCTTTAACTATACCAAGGTTTAAGATATAAACATAGTGAACAACCATCTAAAAGTCAATCTATTCTCTACTCTACCCCAAACATACCAAAACAGATGAAAATAAATCAATAAGAGAGAAGATCGGTAAATGTACGTTTTATCCCATGTTTGGTGATGATATCCTCAAGCTCTGTAGTTCCAAATACTACAAGTATCCTCCCAAGGCTGACTTGCATTCAAAACTAGGAAAACAAGGACTACAAGAATGCTATTATATTCATGAGTTAGGGTTAGATATCAAATGCTATGTATAAATCAATGAAAATACACAAAACATCATCATTTGGGATAGGGAAAAGAGATCCTTTTATTCATCAAACAAAGACTGAAAATTACAATCTGTGTCGGCCACCATTCTGCGAACCTAGTACGAGCTCCTCTTTACAATGATCCAAGTGCACCTTCAATAGGCCTCTTCTCTCAATCTTCTGATCACCTCAACGAAAGGGAATGGATTGAATGGAGGAAGAAGGGGTTGATGAAGTAATGCTGAGGAAATATCTCACAAAAGGTAGAAAAAGCTTGGGTAAGGAAGGGAAGTGAAATTGGAAAGAGTTTCACTATTCTTATGCTTGGATGTGAAATAAGACCGCAACACCTCCTTATATATGACAAAAGGATGGTTATTCAGTTGGGTGATGGGCTATATTAGGTGAATTGGTTGGGAAACCTCCAATAGCCCGTGAATTTCACCAAATTCCTTACAACTTTTTAATTTTTGTAACTTTTGCAAGCATATGCGGGATGTTTAGTGTGCTTCAAGCATATGTACGCAGGCTGTAGTGGTGCAGGGTGCATACATGCTCTAAAAAATGGTTTTTTAAGAAGACCTTCTCAACACTGCTTTGGAAAATTATGCAAGTAAGAGGGCCAATGCCATGTATGCATGAGTAGGGCATTTTAGGGCTATAACAAGGGGGTAACAGGACTCAGAGGTGTTATGAGAACCTACTTTATTGTCAATATGGAATTTTTCAACCACTTAGGTGAGGGTGCATTGGATTAACATAAGTCATATAGAATCATCCATGATGTTGTTAGAATAACATAATAGATGAAACATCATAATATTGTTGGAGAGATATTCTCTAAGTCATCCCTCAAATTTGGGGATATCCAAGGGTAATTTGATTGGCATGGGCGGACATGTGAAATTATGTTCGATGACACCATTGGTGAATTTTTTCATATCAAGAATATTAATACTATCCATGTGTTGATGACCATTTTGGTCAACAGTACTTATTCGACAAATCATTTCCAGGCTCCCCCCTTATTCTGTAATTTCTTGTGCACTCTCGTTGAGCTACTATTATACGCTTTAAAGTTCGTCAATCTGATTGAAATTGAGATGGCATAAGGATATCATCAAGTTTCCTCCATTCAAGAGTGTTTTATATATGATGGGTATTGGCTAATGGAAAATCAAGATAGTTGTTGTTTAGTTTAAAGTCACATGGGTTACAGGATCTCAAATAGACACATGATTATTACTTTCATTCGTCAAAGGTGATATGGCATTTAGTTAAATTTTTGAGGCTCTTGAACTATCGTATTTAGTTCCCATTTCTCACTTCCCACATACCTTTTACAATCATAAGTGATGCATTAATACCATATATGTTAGACCCTTATGTCACCCTTTGTTATCGTACACATCACTTATCTACATAGCCTTTGAATAAAGAAAAAGTAGATGAACTTTGGAAAGCAAACTAAGACCATATCATATTATGCCAAATGTTGTATTTCTACATGAACCACTTTCCAAATATTTCTCATGCCTCTCTTTTCAACTATAGCTTGATTTCATAAAGATTTTTCCATACCTTTTAATTTCATTACTTTTTCCATCCCCTTTCCACAGGACACCTTTATCATTCAAATAAAGGAACTTTACTTTATTGACAAAGGAAATGGATTAATTACTTCATGGGAGAGATTTTATATAAAGTGGATTACATTACTTTAGGGGAATCATTTTTTTTTTAAGTTCACTAGATCCATGGCATTTAATAAGAAATATGACCACCAATCCACATGTAAGCTACTTAAGAGGAATCGTTGGAATGGGAGAAGTTGTTTAGTGAGAAAAGTCTACATGAATTTAGAATATTATGAATCCATATGAACACACAATTTCATCGTATCTTTCTACGCAGGGATAGCGCAAGCACATATGTTTTGAGTAAAAATCATAAAGAATTTATTTATGATTGCATTGGTTGCGTTATTTCCATAAAAAATAACTTATCGTATATCTCTTTTTCTCTCACTAAGTTGGCTACAAATATTGGAGAGAGTCTTGGTCAATATCATATGCAGAGGGAAAATGGCGCTCTTACCTTTGTTGCTAGCTTGCATGATTTTCTTAAATAGCCAAATGGTCAGTTTCGAATGGAACGTCTTGACAGTGAAGTAAGGAGAAAACCATGATATTTTATGTGATCAATTATTTCCCATAGCACCAGATGATAGGTCAAAATATTGAGAAAGGGTGACTGGGGCTTTTAACGTTTGGATTCCCCAAAGGTGACCTACAAATATGTCAATGCGATTTACATAAAAATGAAATAAATGCTTGTAGAAGATGACAAAGTTTTTATCAAGATGTTTTTATTTTATTTTTCTCATCTGTTGATCCAGGTGGATATTGGTGGCCACCCACCTATTCCACTTGGAACCCCACCATTGTTTCTTTTTGTTTTTGAGTTTCCTTAATTATAGCACAATTTGTTATTTTTGACAATTTTTTGGGTCCTGGACTTCCAGAGCCGTTTTAAGGCCCTAAACGACATTTTTTGGGCATCATGATTATAGATACCTACAATTGTATTCCTCGGATAGATCTTTATAACGATGTATCATATGTGCCAAATGGAGATAGTATGCCAAATTTACGACCCCGAGAAATTGATGTACCAATTTACCCCGACGGGGCCCATATTCTGGCGTTTCATCTCCTAGGGTTAGGTTTTTTAGATGTTTAGGGTTTCCATTGTTTCTCAATAATAGATAAGCCTTCGAGCCTCATTGGAACACAGATTTTAGAGGCCTGTAGTCTCCACATCTCTTCTCAGAGATAAGCTACTAGTGCCCTAGCTAGTTTATTTCTATTATGTCTGTAAACAAACTTCAGTTCTTTGATATTAATGAAATGAAGTGTTATTTCCACTACATCTTTGTATTCATGGTTATTTGTATATTTTGTTTCATTCCTGCATAAATCTGGATTAGTGGTATCAGAGTGGTCTGCTCTTTCTCAATCCTTCTTTGCATGTCCCTAATGAGGTCAGGGTATAAGGAGTTCGGGCTCAATCTGGTTGAACCTTTGCAATATCATCCTTGCAAACCCCGCAAACTGCCCACGGGTGATGAAAAGAAAGACGAGGGAGCAGGAGATCCTATCAAAATATTGCTCAAGGAGGCCCTTGAAAAACAAAGGAACGCGATGATGGATAACTTCACCCAGATCCTTCAACGATTTCCCACTGGCGGCGCATCTTCATCCAACAACCACTCTGGAGGCGCAACCCCTTTTAAGGTACAAGTAAACTTTGACATTCCCATATTTGATGGTCAAATATATGTAAACATCGTAGATAGATGGTTGAATCTATTAGAAGGATATTTCACGGTTCATGAATTTTCCGACCAGGAGAAGATTATTTTTTCACTCCTCAAAGTTGCCCCCCATGTCAAGGACTGGTGGGAAACCTACTGTGAGAAATAGGATGAGGATGAAACCTCCCTTTTCTCTTCCATACCCACTTGGAATTCTTTCCGAGATGCCATCAAGGAACAATATTATCCTGTGGGGAGATATGAGGACAAGTACATATGATGAACTACGCTTCGACAACAAAGGGATCAATATGTGCATGAGATAACGAATCTATTCCATCCCTTGTGCACAAAGTTGGGTATCAAAGATTCAGAGAAACATTTGGGGTTGAAGTATTGCATTTGTCTACATAGATACATTCAGGAAAAAATGGAGTTCCTCGACATCTCCTCACTTGGTACGACATACCGGTATGCTGCCAAGATTGAGCATAAATTCAAACAGAATAAGTGAGACTTTGGATCTGAGAATCAAAAGCAAGTGAAAGGTGCCCCCAAACCACATAACAACGGAAAAAGCCAAGGCATGGCAGCCAAGACATCCTACTAAAGACACAAGAAAATAACAACACCACGAAGCCGAAGAAGGACACGGGAAAGTGGTGTGAGTTCCATAAGAGCTTCACTAACAACACAAGTTAGTGTCGGGCCAAATAGTCACTGGTGGCTGAGATGAGGGCTTCTAAATCGAATGCGTGCTCTAACACTGAATCATAACCCGAGAAGGAGAATGACAGAGGGAAACATATTATCAATGTGGATCCCAATGCCACTATTGCCACCACAAAAATCCAAAAGGAAGAACCAGAAGATCCAGAGGAGGAGGAGTGTCTCTTCCACTCCCAGATATGGTTAAAGGGTTCCCCACTATAGTTCATCGTTGACATCAAGAGCCAAAAGAACCTCATTTCAGCAGAGGTCATGAAGCAGTTGGGTTTTTCGACCATAACACACCCACAATCGTACACCATCGGGTCGCTTCACCAAGGACGGGATCTCCGCGTCAGCCAATAATATCACCTTCCCTACAGCATTAATCTCTTCATCGATGAGGTATTATGTGACATTTATCCTCTTGATGTTTGTGATGTATTATTAGGCCAACCATACATGTGGAAGCGACACACTGTGTATGAGTCCTGGCCTCGCGCTGTTATTTTGACCTTGGGAAATAAGTTGTATAGGATACCAAAGGTACCACCACCTATCGCTATCACTTTGGTTACTACAAAACAATGCAGTAAGCTCATTTCGAAAACCGGGAATTTTTTTTTCCCGATGATCCACCCTCAGGGAAAGAAGAAGATTGTGGCCATGACCTATAGACAGGGCTCCTCCACACGACAAAAATGAATGGAAAAGGTCACGGAGGAGTATCGGGACATATTCACCTCACCCGCAAGGGTGCCTCTGCACAATCAGATCAAGCACCCCATCGATCTGACCCCAGGTGCACTGCTGCCCAATGGACCAATATATTGGCACTCTATTCTGGAGAACAATGAAATCAAGCGACAGATTCAGGAGTTGTTGTAGAAAGGTCACATCCATCCAATTTCATCACCCCATGGGAGCCTGATCATGTTGGTGCAGAATAAGGATGGGACTTGGAGATTCTCTATTGACTATCGGGCGCTAAACAAGATCACCGTACAGAATAGGTACATGATCCCACAGATTGATTACCTTCTAGACCAACTCCAAGGGGAGAAATATTTCAGCAATATCGACATGAAGTCTAGGTATCACAAGGTACCAATCGAACCATCCGATGTGTGGAAGACTTACTTCAAAGCCAAGGAGGGCCTTTTTGAATGGTTGGTCATGTATTTCAGGTTGACCAATTCTCCCGCAACCTTCATGAGGCTGATGGACGACATCTTGCGACCATTCACCAACTCATTTTTAGTAGTGTACTTGGATGACATCCTGATCTTCATTAAGACTTGGGAAGAGAACCTTCACCACATCCGACAAGTCCTCCATACACTGCGGAAACACAAGTTGTGTGCCAATTTGGAGAAGTGAACTTTTGGCATGACTCAGGTTCATTATCTGGGATACATTATTAATGAGCGTGGGGTGCATGTGAATCCAACCAATATCCAATTCATCCAGGATTGGCCAGCCCTGACCACTCTAACAGAGCTTCAAAAATTTCTGGGTCTTGCTAATTTCTACCATAAGTTCATGTTGGGATTATCTCATATCACTTGGCCCTTGAGTCAAGTCACCAAGGGAGGAGCGAAAGAAAAATTATTTTGGTCAAAATATCAACAGAAGGCGTTCGCAGAATTGAAACATTGCCTCTGTTGTTCCCCAATGATCACATTACTAGACTTGAAACAACCATTTGAGATCAAGAAAAATCCCTTTGAGTATGTTATTGGGGAAATTCTTACTCAAAATGGGCATCCCGTGGCATATCACAGTGCGACACTATCTGAAAGTATCCCACTTATGACAAAGAAATGTATTCGATTGTGCAGGCTTTTCGACAGTGGAAGAATTGCATTTTGTGGAAGGAAATGATCAACCACACAAACCACCAACCCCTACATTTCATACAGACACAAGGGAAGTTGCAGAATTATCACCATCAGAAGTGGTCTACATATCTGCAATAGTTTCATTTGAACATCAAGTACAAGAAGGGAAACACCAATAATGTTGCAGAATTCCTCAGCTGACTACCGATCATGGCGATAACCACTGTGCTCAACTCTTGTGGGCATGAAACTTCTGATTGACCACTTCTCTACAAGAGCTATCTAGATTTCGTCAACACATAAAAGACAGTCTTGGGGGGTAACCAAGTTCCATATTTTCATCTCCAGGATGCACTATTATGTCACTTGGGACACCTTTGTGTTCCTTCAAGTGAGCACGCCAAGATGATTTGGGAAGCACACTATAGTTAGGTCGCTGGGAATTTTGGGGTCGAGAAAACAATGGTAGTACTGCAAAAGTATTTCTATTGGCCAAACCTTCGACAGGATGTCAAGAAGTACATCAGATCCTACACTGCCTGTGTCATTGCCAAACCGACCATCAAGAAGCAAGGCCTCTATACTCTGCTGCCTACCCCTAGTCGACCTTGGGAATCCATATCCATGGATTACATGTCGAGCCTTCCTTATACTAATAATGACAACGACTGTTCTTTCGTGGTCATCAAAAGATTCTTGAAGATGGCCATTATGGTGACCTGTAAGAATAATATCACAGTAGAAGCCACTACTAAACTCTTCTTTGAATGAGTGTGGGTACACTTTGGGATCCCACAGTCTATCATCTCAGATCAGGACAACATGTTCCTTAGTACATTTTGGTCCAGCCTCTGGTCAATGCTGGACACCAAGCTCACCAAGTCCAGAGCTTTCCATCACCAAAATGATGGCTAGACCTAGGTCATCAACAGGATGATCGTACACATTTTGCGCATGTACAACTCAAAGCATCCATGCACATGGGATGAGAGCCTCCCTTATGTACAACATATCTATAACCAGGCCCTCGACAACTCAACTAACCATATCCCCTTTCAAGTGGGCTTGGGATTCCATCTACTATGCCCCATTGATGTAGCCATACCATTTGCAGCTACTCAAGATGATTTGGCACATGTCCAGTCTGAAGTTGCCAAGGCAAAAAACTTCATTGAGCGCATTCAACACATTCACCAATAGGTTCATGACATATTGGACAGAGCCAATGCTAAGTACAAGCAATGGCATGATCAACATCAGGTGCAACACAACTTCCAGGTGGGCGACAAAGTGTGGCTACATTTGCAGAAGGAGCGCCTTGTTGGACCCCACCACAAGATTCACCCACTTCGATATGGTCCATACTCCATCACCAAGGTTGTAGGGGAAAATTCCTTCGAGCTCAGTATCCCACCATTCCTTGGTCTTCACTCAGTGTTCTGTTGGACACACCTACCACACTTAGAGGGGGGGTGAATGAGTGTGGGGCTCTTTTTCCAAAACTTCCCTCTCATACAAAACTCCTTAGTTAACATGCAACATTTACTCATTACTCATTTATGTCATTTATAACCATTTAGATGTGAACATATATTATCAATATATCATCAAAAAATCATCTCCACAAGGAACACAAGATGTATGTACAATTTTATTTTTATTACGGACTTCAATCCTTGGGGTTTTTCAGCAACAACTAAATAGAGTACAACTCTACAAGAGAACTAGCTCTATATGAAAGACTCAACTTACATCCTCAACACCAACTGAGATGAGACAACAATCCTCCACAGATATAAATCTGTAATAGGTACGCGACCTGTTAGTAGTGCAGCCCGCGTGTGTACACGCCCTAGCTCACTATAGCTTGTGTATGTACACGGCCAATATATACAACAACCTGCATATGCCTTATGAGCTATTAGGGTTTATCCTTTTCATCACATACTCATATCCTTTTCAATCTGCAAGCATAAATTCTTATGTCTTCCACTGTCCAAACTAATCAGCAGCTAGTCACAACACATCCAAGCTCTCCAATATCTTACTCATGCTCCATAACCAATCAATATGAATGCTAACTCAATCATGTATAAGAAACTAGTATACCATAGAAATCATATCACGACTTAATCACATGAGTAATGCTCACTCCATCAACCAACATAAACCACATCACAACAACCATATCAAGAATGCCCTAAGCATTCACAGCACAACAAACAATACTATCCATAAAGACAATAATGCAACCATACAAGAGTCTCAGTCATAGATCTGAGCCCATAGAATGTAGATCTAGAACTTGCTTCAGTCTTCAACAACTTGTCATTAGTTCAAACACAAATATTCATGATTTTATCCATTGTATGCACCCTATCCTCATACAACTCACGTATGTACATGTCCTGGCCCATTATAGCCCGCATACACCTCAAAAACTAGGGTTTCTGAAGCTCCAAGACTTTTTCCGTCAAGATCTCCAATAGTACTGAAACTTTGATGCATCCATGAGATCCTCCTCACGCTCTCTTTCTCAGAGTAGATCTTCAATCATGCTCAAGAGATCCACACCAGATATGCTCTCACAAGAAGCTCTCCATCAAAACTCCAAAATATATTTGTACAAGAAGCTCTCCATTGATCCAAAAAAAAGGGATATTTTACAAGAGACCATAGCTATCTTATTTATACTTTCATCCTCTAGGTCACTTAACCCATTTTCAGGTCACTTAATCTATTTTCCTTATTTTAGGGTTAACCACTTTCCATAAATAGAAAGTTCTCCATTACTTTAATATTTAAATATTCTTTCTTGACTTTGTCACCTCACTTTATCATTTAAATAATCTTCTTTGATTTTGTCACTTTCTCTTTATTATTTAAATAATATTTATTGACTTTGTCACTTTCTCTTTATTATTTAAATAATATTTATTGACTTTGTCACTTTATTATTTAAATAATCTTTCTTGACTTTGTCAATCACTTTGACTTCTTTGACCTTTTGGGGCTTCAAGCCTTCATGTGAGGGTCCTTCAACTTCGTAAGGCCATAACTCTCAAACCATGAGGAGTTATGTGACATTCCACATACCACCGGAAATGTCATGACAAGCACTATCCATCTAGGATAGTTTCACCAACAACTTCACTGATATTCATCTCATTATTCCACATATAAGCATGGGTTATCCATCCACACTTCAAGGATAACTCAACCGAAAAGCGTCTTCCCATGAGGGCTTTCACCCTAAGGGAACCACTTTTGAGCTCATCCATTTGTGTACCTTATCAACCATGATAAGACCATTACATCAATCCAACTATGCATCATGTATCAATGAAAACTCATTGATCCATCTTCATCATATCAATGACAACTCATTGATCCATATTCATCTATGCATTCTCATCAAGGACAATACATATTATATTTGACATCAATCATCAATCAATCAATCCTTTGGCATCAATCAATCACTTGAAATTAATGAAAAATGATCCAACAATCTCCTCTTGACATCAATCAATGACATCAATAAATCAAACCATTGGTATCAATGACAACATGATCCAACAATATCCCCCTTTGGCATTGATGGAAATACCAACATTGATGTCAACACCAATTACCAATTATTGATGTCAACATGTAGATAAGGCATGCTCTACATCAATAGTCAATGTGACTATCTCTCCCCATAAATAATCGTCAATCACATCAATGGATCATCTCTCCCCCTTTGACATCAATGGCAAAGGGCCATTCTCCCCTTGGGGTTGCTCCCCATGCTTGAACTCTCCTTGGGGCTGCTCCCCCTGTCTGAATTCTTTTGATCTACCTCTGAATAATCTCTCCCATTTTGAACAAGGGATATCACTCTGATGTAATGTTGAAGATACATCGCTCATACTCTCCCTATGACCATCGCTCCCCATGGAATTATGCCTATGTTCTCTTTCTTCAAATATAGGGCTCTTTTTTCAAGTATTTATCATTGCATCTGATAAATCTCTCCTCCTGGAATCATGGGAAGAAGAATTACTCCCCCTATGGGTATGTCTCCCCCTAACTTTTCTGCAATATGCTACCATATGACGATCCTTGGACCTATCATGCATCAAACTCATGCCATACCAACCATCATGAAACAAAAGTTATGTCAACAATAAAATAGAGAATCATGAGTAGAACATCAACCAAGTACATCATGTACCAATTGTGTGCCTATCATGCACAACACCCATGTACATCAACTATGTACATCAATACCATATAATGTGCCATAAGATCTCATCAATAGAATTCATTAACCATATGCCAACATGTGCATCTGCCAATATGCCAACCATGTGCATTTACCAATATGCCAACCAATGAGCATCTATCAATATTCCAAACAATTATCATATCACTCATGATATGTCTCCACCATGAACCAAGTGTCGTAACCATGTATATAAAACAAATAACAATTGTTGTGCTAATCAAGTAATACCAATGGTGTACTATCATAAAAGATATGCCATCTATGAGTGTACCAAACATGTATCACCATTTGTACCAAGAAATTACAATACCAAAAAATGATTAATCCTCATACATGTATGCCAAATCCTCCATAAAATATGTGCCAAACAAATTGCTAGTAGGTGCCTCTACCAATGTACTAGAAATGTACCAATCATGCATCACACATAGATCAAGCCATGACTCCTCAATGATGTAAAACATTATCATCTCATCAACTCACCAACTACATGTCCCAATATGTAGCCTATCCATATGCCAAATGCATGCATCAAGTTCTCCAACAAGTAAGCTACCAATACATTATATAACCAAGGTGCCATAACTTCATTGTTATAACCAACATTGTTCTTCAACCGAAAATGCATCCATTCATACTTATGTGTTAGTGTCGTGCACCCGATATTTTATTTTACATAATCCAATAGATGAACATTTAAAATTGCAACAAAGCAGTGTTAGAACCTACAACAAACAATGTCAAACCCTGCAACACAGAGTTATACCATCACATCAAGCTGCAATCCCTATGCATATCCCTTTTCCTTAGGCTTCATCACATATATGTGTCCTGCTGCATAACAACTTGCGTATGTATGCAACCTATACAAGGTCAGCCTATGTATGTACATGACTGATACCACTATCACCCGTGTATACCTCAGTAGATGACACACTTGAGCTTCCCTTCAGTCTTTCATTATGTTTTGGTTGCTCTATCTTCTTTACCCACTTCTAAAAGTGTCCCTGCTTCTCATAACTTGATCTCTGAGCATCCATATTTTCAAATATGTCTCCCTTCCTTACTTCATTCCTTCTTCTCATCATACTATGCGAAGTTCTCATCATGGACTTTCTTCTTGTGTTCCAACAATCCTGGGATTTGTGGCCAAATTGATCTAAAAATGAAGACTTGTATTCTTGAAAATATTTGCAAGTTAAATTTTTGTGTTAAAATGCAAATGGATCAATTTTGCAACACAATTTAAAAAGTATTTACTCATTCAATATGCACATAAAAAACAACATAACCAATGAACAAAAAACACATAACACAACAAATGATAAAGGAGTTGACCCCTCTCTTGGGATACATCTCCTGGTCCAGCTTCCAATGGATCATTTGTATTATTTTCTCAAAATGATAAAAAAATTTCTTTACAATGCTCAAAATGCCAAATAGATTTCTCCAATGGCTTCAGAACATCAAAAAACCCCTAGCTAGGCTTTTTCGGCACCTCGTTTGGCCAAAAAATGAAGTAGATAGGCTTCCTAGAAGTCTCCCCTTCAAGCTTGTTGTCTATGCATCTACAAAACGCACCTCCTCTGGCTCAACCTAGCCCACACGCAATTTAAAGCATAAAAACTTGGCACTGGGCACAACCGCACAACCGATCCAAACCGTCGAACTGTTACGCGTTGGCCCTAACCACCAAGGCCCGTGGGCACATGGTTGTCACATGACCGTGTGCTATACAACAGTGCTTAAGTTTTAACAATCGTTTGATAACCGTAATGTTAAACCACATGCATATATATATACTAGTCACATGGTATAAAAAACCACACATATATTAAATGGTTATAACATGGTTACGGTGGTTCTAACCGCCGTGGCTCCAGTCGCATACAATACAACATATGACCATGGATCCATGCCCCCACATACATTTAAACAACTTTAAATATAATGCAATGCATATACATAACAAGGAACATGTGTGGGAGTGCCAGTTGGGTGGCCTTTCCCAAAGCTTTACCCTGCCCCGAAGGTCACGGGGTCGACTCCTGCTGAGTGCAAAGGTTTTAACCAACAAACAGGTGACACGTGGTGGCCTTTGATTGGGCCACGTGTCGCCATCCCATTCACTACCAACAAACACATCATATGCCAACTATCCAATAACTATCTGCCACATCAGTGTATGGTCTACCACGTCATCCATACGGTCTGCCACGTCTTCATCCGTACAGATTGTACAATCAACATCCCTTTTTTGCTTGTTTGCCATTTTGAACAGAATGCGATATCTCTCACTCTCGACGTTCGTTTGAACCCAAACAAGTTGTGTTGGGTTCACAACTACGAGGCCTACATTCTCGTTTGATTTGAAGCAATTCCG
>JASDQU010205719.1:7282-19325 GCA_032191745.1 Picea mariana
CCCATCACTTCTTTGCAAAAAAAGGGAACTAAATTTGAATGGACACTTAAGTGTGAAAATAATTTTAATCTGTTGAAGGAATTACTTACTAGTGCACCTGTGTTAAAGATTGTTGACCCAAATGAAAGCTTTGTTGTATGTACAGACGGATGTAAGGAAGGACTTGGGGGAGTCCTCACACAAAATGGACATGTCATTGGATATGAGTCCATAAATCTTAAGGAACATGAGAGGAACTATGCCATGCATGACTTGGAACTTGTTGCCATTGTTCATGCCTTGAGTATGTGGAGGCATTATCTCATGGGACATAAATTTGAATTAAGAACAGATCACATTGGTATGAAGTATCTTTTTGAATAGATGACCTTGAATTCTAAGCAAACAATATGGATGGAATTTTTAAGTGAGTATGACTTCGATATCAATCATATCAAGGGGAAGGAGAATAAAGTTGTCGATGCACTCAGTAGGAGAGTGCATCTCATGCATGCTAATGTTGTCTGTATGCATCAGCCAGACTTGAAGAGAATAATTTTAGATGATCTTGTTACATATCAGCATTACCTAAAGGTAAAGGAAAACTTATAGCGGGGAGATGTACAATAGAAAATAAAAGAATACGATATAAAGGAAGACAAATTACTCATGCATAAAAACAAAGTCTATGTTCCTAGTTCCTGAGAACTGAGGAAAGTGGTACTGAAGGAAATGCATGATGTTCCTTATGTTGGACACCCCGGTTACCAGAAAAAAATCACAACAGAAAGAATCCAGTTCTTTTGGCTGGGAATGAAGAAGGATGTTGTTGATTACATTGCTTGATGTATGGAATGTTAGAAGGTGAAGGTTGAGCATAGGAACCCAGCAGGTTTGTTGCAGCCATTGCCAATCCCAAAGAAGAAATGGGAAGTGGTCACCATGGATTTCATCACAGGATTACCCTGAAAAAATAAGAAACATGATTCAATCATGGTGGTGGTTGTCAAATTAACAAAGGCTGCTCATTTTGTGCTTGTGAAGACAATGCATATAACAACTAACATTGCAGAAATTTTCATGAAGGAAATTTCTAGGTTGCATGGGATACCTAGGACAATTGTCTCGGACTGAGATATAAAGTTTACCTCCAATTTTTGGAGGGGATTGTTTAAAGGATTTGGCACAAATATAAACTTTAGCATAACCTATCATCCCCAGACATATGGGAAAACATAGAGGGTCAATTGAATAATTGAAGACATGCTAAGAATGTATGTGATGGATAAGCCATCTAAGTGGGAAGATTACTTACACTTGGTTGAGTTTACATATAATAATGGGTATCAAGCTTCATTGAGAATGATCCCATTTAAATCCTTGTATTGTAGAAAATGCAATACTCCAGTAAGTTGGGATAACCCAACAAATAGAGTGGTACTTGGGCCAGAGTTGCTCAAGGACATGGAAGACCAGGTGGTCAAGATCAAGAAGAATTTAAAGGTAGCTCATGATAGATAGAATGTTTATGCAGACAAGAAAAGGAAATCTAGATATTTTAAAGTAGGGGAGCATGTACTTTTGAAAGTGAAGCCCAAGAAAAGTTCTTTGAAACTGGGTAGTTGTATGAAGCTGGCAACTAGATTCTGTGGTCCATTTGAAATATTGGACAGAATAGGGCTAGTTGCACACATGCTTGCATTGCCTTTTTCCATGAATCTGCATAATGTATTTCATTTCTCTTTATTAAAGAAATATGTACATGATCCTAACCATGTTATTGATAGGTATCTGATTCAGGTAGAGACAGAGGGATATTTCCAGGTTCAGCCAGTGCAACTATTGGACAGAAAAGTCAAAATGCTTCGGAACCAAGTTATAGAGCTAGTAAAAGTTCATTGGACCTGATATGGTCCTAAAGATGCTACCTAGGAGCATGAAGATGCCATGCGGGAAGATTACCTGCAACTTTTTGAATAAATTTGAGATTTTGATCTCTATTTTGTATATGCACTGAGGACAGTGCCAAAACAAGGGGGAGGGGATGTAACACCCCAAGTTTCGAACCCTCATTTAAAATAATGTATTGTTACAATGATGAAATGCCTGAGTGCCCAAACAATTATTAAGAGGCCAGTGTGCCCAAGACATGTAATGTTTTTATCATTATTAATAATAAACACATCGCTGACTACTGGATGGACAAAGACTAGATTTAAAGGGGGATATGATTCTGTTATCACTCCAGGAAACTCTCCTAGGCTGTAAGTCGGAGATGCCTGGTAACTAACTCTCTTTGGGAAATATTTTCCAAATAATGATGTGGTTTTTGGATCAAGATGAATATCTAGGGACTGGACTGTGTTTTCAAGACTATCTAGAAATATAAAATCTCACAAGGCCTTCTAGCAATGCAGTCAAACAAGGTTTGATTAAATGGTAGAGAAGATAGCTATTGAACCAGATTACACTCATATAAAACAAGCGCAATGGGTTTAATAACTAAAGAAATAACTTATGATCTTCAACTTAGTCAATCAATTAGTGAGATGACAGTCACATGCAGATTGAATAAGCATCAATAAAGAACATTCACTCATAAGCTAATAGAGAATAGAAAAGAGAAGTCTGACAACACAACTGAAGGAAGCCTACAATTTTTCATAGAATAAGAACAGGTATCTTTATTATAGTAGCATCATGTAGAACTCAATATCGAACCCTTGGTTCATCTTCTATTCTAATATTTATAGCATTACAAAGTATTTCTAAGACCCCAAAAACATGGATCAAATCAGCTAAAAATAGTAAGTCAAAATCTGTTGCAAAATAAGTGGGATGCTTCCCCAAAATGAGGCCAATCCCAGATTTCTTTTTGTTGATTGTTGGTGCAGTGTAGAACAGCCTCCCAAGGCTACATGATGAATTTCAAATAGAGACTAAGTCGAATTTGCTGATGTGGCCAGGTGTCCTGCTTTCTGTCTTAATTAAAAAATGTCCATAACCTTTGAAATAACTCCTTTCTTCATAATATGTCAACAATAATTGTTGGACTGGACTTGATAATTCATTACACACTCATTGGAAAAGATCCCGAATCTTTTCATATCAAAAATCCTTGACCTGTGTAAAAACTTGTTCAATTCTGGACACACAGGCTTTCGGTGGTTGTTTGGGAAGATTTCTGGGTGAGTTATCCACCGAAAGCACCTCTTTTCAGTGGTTAATGAGCACACTGTGGGCTCGCCTAAACCACCGAAATTCAATCTTTGAAGAGTTTCAAAATGGCAAAAATGTCTGTCCTGAATCCTATTTTAACACTCAAACTTTCTTAGATGCTGCAGTCCTAGTTCGTGTAGACCTACGAACTTTTGTTGACTGTGTAGGGGTTTCTGTTACATCTATTATAGTTGTGGATAAATTATCCAAAGTGTCCAAACCAGTTTGTTTTTCTTCAGGTGCTTCAAACTCCTTTAGCTTGAGCCTCAGAATCCTGAGCTGCCTGTATAATTTCATATTTTCTTTGATCAACTCTCTGTTTCTATCTTTGATTGCATCATGTTTTTCTTTAAGAGTTTGATTCTCTTTGAGCAGTTCAATGTTTCTCTCAGTGAGGTCTGTTTTTGCCTTTTTTATTACCCTCTCCAGGACTTCCATCTCATAAATTTCTCGCAGGAGCTTATTAATCTTCTTTGTCTTACCTTTCTTAGGCTTGCCTGAGGAGGCTTCTGCTTCTGGTTGCTTGTGAGTCTCTGGAGGATTCGATGGAGGTAAATTTATCTTCAATTTTGCATCCTGTTTGATCTGAAAGTTGTCCTGTGTCTTTTCCATCACCTGCTCTGAATCAGAGTCACTATAAGGTAGTTTGAGAAGGTTTTTTCCTGTGACAGGGTTTTTATCTTGAAACTGTAATTTCCTCTTGATTCCTCCCTTCTTGTTGGGTGATTATTTTATAGAATCTCTGGGCATTGAGATTCCCTTCCTCCTCCCATGACTAATCTTGGGAGTAGGATCTTTTCTACCTCTGGTTTTCTTGGCTTTTGGAGGTCTTTCTGTTTGAAACTCATTCCAAAACAAAAAGAAACCCCACTCTATTTGTTTCCTCTGCAGAGCTTCTCTCACCACAAGGGTAATTAGTCCCTGATGTGATAATCTGCTTGCAACTTTAGCAGGCTGGGCTTTTACCTGTCTGGCCATCTTAGTCAGGGTTTTATGAAAGAAATAAGGCATGTTTATGTGTTCTTTATGAGTGAAATGGTTCAGCAGTTTAAAATGGTAATACATTACCCTATTGTAGTGCCCCTCACAGGTGATATACACCAAAATCGCCCTCAGGAGGAACTGCCACTTTGATTCCAGATAGGACATGGGAATATCCTTCTTCCAGGTCAAAGATTTATGCACTGGTAACAAATACGACCTGAATTCAACATTTGAAGGTGAGGAGGTTTTAAACCAACAATCCACTGTTCTGGATAACCCTGTGTATTCGGCAATAGATGCTTCATCTATAATAAACTCCTCCCTGCCTATTTTAGCAATCCTTCCATCATAGGAGAGGGCAAATGCTTTGGCCACTTGTTGGTGAAAGGTTGTCAATTTTTCACAGTATGTGAAAACTCTAGCCTGTTTAAAACACTCTGTGACCTTTGGATGAGTTTCAAAATACCACATGCCATCTACTTCGGATCTCAAAGCAGGACTTGCTTTTGACATGGCTCTATGTCGACTGTACCTGATACTATGGGAATCAAAGTGTTCGGGAGGCAATGGCTCTGGGAACTAGGAAGAAAATCGATGCCACTTATGAAAACCCAGTGAAATCGGGTGACAAAGCATAGGATTAATGGATTCAACAGAACACTGACCTACTCTCAGATGACAATCTGGCTGAGGAATGCCAAAACTTCAGATTTTCAGGGGGAACAATTTAATTTCTGAAACTTTGAAAAAGAACAATTTTCGATCTTACCTGCTTACCCGACCAGGTTTCCTTGACTCGGGATAATTGCTGAACTCGGAGACACTTCGACAATCGACAGGGAATGCGGGATCCAAACTTTTGAAAATATGATTTGTTGATAAAATCGCGATCTGGTGGTTGTCTTCAACAATCTTCAGGATTCACTATAACACATCGAGTTTTCAGATGAAGGAATGACTTGGTAATGATGACTGGTGTACTTTCCACTAAAATGGAGGGAAGCTCCGTGCAATCATACCTGCCAATCACCGCCTTGCGTGGATTTGAAATGATCACTGCAGTGGATAAGACACCGGTGCTTCAAACCTTTCAGATGGAGGCCACGAATGTGCATCATCTCCCACATGGTAAGCTTTTGGCGGTTGTATTTCTCATCATTGCGCTGATTTTTGACATCTGGCTCGTGCGAAAGCATGAGCTTTCGTTTTTCACGTTCAAACACTTTCGGCAGTTGCTTGTCTTCTGCTTCGACCCCTTATCTGACGAAAATGAAAAATTTCGGTGGTTAATGAGCACAGTGGGGCTTGCCTAAACCACCGAAACCTGATATTTTGCAAATTTCTTGACCGAACCAAAATCAACATGTATTTTGAGATTATTTTGGAAATACAGACTCTCTAACCTATTGATAAAAATTTAGAAATCAAATTTAGAAACCAACCTATCATCTAAAAATCAAATGAAATCCACCGATTTATTTGAGGAGTTAACACTAGCTCCTATTGGGGATGAACACCTCCCTGTGAGGTTTCAAGTACCACATAATCAATGCCCTTCCTGGAAAAGAACCAAAAAACTAAACTATCTGCTAGTGTTTCCATTAGGCATGGAGTTATTGAAAAAATAAAAACTAAGACTATCATTACAATGTCTAGGCTTTACGGCCTTAGACGAAATAAAGTTTGAGAAATCGCCTGTTTACCGGGCCACTGAACACTTCCTCACCCTCCAGATTCTGCAGAATGAAAGTGTTATTGTTTTGAACCTGAGTAATCATAAAAGGGCCTGTCCACAAGGAATCGAACTTGCCATGCTTGCCTTTCTCCTGACGAAGAGCATCCCACTTTAGAACCCATTCACCGATCTAAAAACTGTCCACCTTCGCCTTTCTGTCAAACGTCTTTTTGATCTGCATCTGATGTGCTTCTGATCTATCCACTAAATGTTCGTGAGCTTGCTGCAGTTCCACCAAATCCAGCATCCTTCTCACCATGTCATTTTTCTTAGTCTGCTCTTCCTGAAAGAACTTGGCCACAGAAAAAACTAACTGAACAGGAAAGATAGCATCAGTCCCATAAACCATCTTGAATGGGGAAGTTCCTATAGATTTTTTAATAGTTACTATGTCTGCCCACAGAGAAAACTTCAATTTGGAATCCCAATTCTTTTTATTTTCTTCTAACAATTTTTTTATGATTTTGATCAAGCTCTTATTTGACGATTCAGCCGAGCCATTACCTTGAGGATAGTAAGGAGTAGAGTGTACAAGCTAGATGCCCATTGACTCGCACATGTCCACCAATTCTTTTGCTTTAAACACTGCTGCATTATCTGCCACCAACCTCTTGGGACATCCAAATCTGCTCAGAATATTTTCATAGAGGAACTTTATGACTACCTGGTGTGTAGCGTTTCGAGTGGGGATCGCCTCTATCCACTTTGTGAAATAATCAGTGGCTACCAAAATCCACTTGTGCTGTCCACTAGATGAAGGATTTATTTCACCGATAAAATCCAAACCCCACTGCTGAAAAGGGCCATTTACCACAATAGGCCTCAGGGGTAAAGATTTCAGTTGTTGCTTACCGGTAAATCTTTGGCATTTGTCGCAAGATTTGACGAATGCGCACACATCTGTGAAGAGGAAAGGCCAATAGTATCCAGCTCTCAGGATCTTATGGGCAGTAGTCTTCCAGTAATAATGACCACCACACATGGATGAATGAAACTGATGAGTCACTTCGATAGACTCTTCTTTATCTAAACACCTGAGGAGCAGACCAGCAGAGTCCTTCCAATATAACAAATTGTTATAAATGCAGAATTTGATAGCTCTGAGCTTGAGAGATCGAGCTTGAGTCAAACTGAGTTCAGGAGGAACTTCAAGCCTTTGCAAAAAATGTATGATTCCAGAATACCATTCACAGGAGGACAAGTGTTCTGCCACTTGCTGACTGTCATGCTGCCCTTCCGCTGCCAAATCTGTTTGTGAATTTTCTGAAATCTCTGCTATGAAATTAATATCCAGCAGCTTATGATTTTCCTCCGCCAAAAGCTTGGCAAGGCCCTGGCCTTTTACCAGTTTGGTGGGCTTTACTTCAATATTGAATTCAATCATCTTTGTGATCCATCTCGCCCTCTTTCCGTCAATATTCGGTTGAGTCAAAACATCTTTTACAGAAGACGAAGGAACATATGCG
Source organism: Picea mariana (assembly GCA_032191745.1). NCBI lineage: Eukaryota > Viridiplantae > Streptophyta > Pinopsida > Pinales > Pinaceae > Picea > Picea mariana. The sequence continues at coordinate 14,666 of JASDQU010205719.1, forward strand.
ATGACCTTTGAATGAAGGATATAAATTCTGAATGATTTTAAATCTTTTATGAGAGCATAAGCTTGTTTCTTGATAGGGTCATACCTTAGTTCTGCATCCCTGAGTGTCTTGCTGAAGAATGCCACGGGATGATCAAAATATTCCTCGTCTTTATGAAGCAAGACTATTACCACTGTGTCATAGGAAGCAAAGGAAAAGACATAGAAAGTCTTACTGTAATCTGGGCTGACCAGAATCAGTGATTCGATGATCGCTTGCTTAATATCCTGGAAAGAGTTTCTCGCGTTGTCTGTCCATTTTATCTCAGCCCCCTTTTTTAGCATGCATGTTATGTGTTTGACTAATTCAGCAAAATTGGGCACAAACCTTCTGAAGAAATTTATCTTACCGAGCAGTGATTGAATGTCCTTCTTTGACCTTGGCAAGGACAGCTTTTGGACTGCCTCCACTCGTGCTGGATAAATCATTACACCTTCGGCTGAGACGATGTGACCCAAGAGCTTACCATTTCTTAGAGCAAACTGGGATTTCTTGGGATTTAATGAGATCCCAAACTGTCTGCACTTTAAGAATACTCTTTTCAGATGTTTCAGATGCTCCTCATGGCTGCTGGAATACACTATAATTTCATCAAGGTATATGAGGACAAACTTGTCCTTTTCTCCCACAAATGCTATATCCATGTCCCTTTGGAATGTGGCCCCGGTGTTCATTAATCCAAAGGGCATATTGGAGTACATAAAGGTCCCCCAAGGAGTGGTAAACACAGTCTTCTCCTGATCATCCGAATGGACAACAACCTGATTGTAACTGGAAAATCCATCAAGAAAGGACATGACCTTTGCCCCTGAAATCCTCTGTAACAAGTGTTCCATCTTAGGAAGAGGATAGTTTTCCTTTTTAGAGCATTTGTTCAAGTTTCTGAAATCTACACATAATCTGACCTCACCATTCTTCTTCCTTATGATCACCAGATTGGCAATCCATTTGGAATATCTCAAGGGAACTATGATCTTGGCATCTAGGAGTTTTTTAATTTCTCTTTCAATCATTGGTAGTAGAAGAGGACTGATAGGCCTGAGTTTTTACTTGAATGGAACAATGTCTTTTTCAAGAGGTATCTTATGCTGAATAATGTCGGGATCGTAAGTCTGTAAATCACTATATTTACAAGCAAACACATGGGAAAATTTCTTCAAAACACTACAGTATTTTGAGTTCTCATCAGCAGTCAATTCAGAAGACAAATTAATAAACTTGGGCTGGCTTTTACCTCCTATGTTATGCTCTTGAATAGCTGGATCTTTGTCCTTTTTGTCTGGCTGGTAAGGGACATCATTCTGATCAAACAACCTTTCCAGGGGTACCAAACCTCGAGGTATGTAATTATTGGGTAGTTGGACAATATCATGCTGACCCAATTTTTTCCTTAGCTTAGGTTCCTGTGATTCTTCCTCATTAAGATTCTGCTGATCAATGTGCAAATCAGAAAACTCATCTACCACTTGGAGAAACCTGTTGAGTTCCTCATCATCTTCAAAAATTTTCTAATATTTGACATTATCAGGTAAGGAGGGTCGATATTTTACTTGAATCTCATAGCTGAGCTTAGGGGGCATGGGAGGAATGAATGTGCTGGCTGAAACAACAAGAGAATCAGCAAGCTGTTTCATATCCCTCGGTATGTATGAAATTTCAAAAACAGAAAAAGAATCACGCAGATTCCATACCTCGTCTCTGTAAGCTTTTAATCTGATGTGCTTAGCTTGAAAGGTGTTGTTTACCTGTTGTACAATGAGGTCTGCATCTCCAAATACCTTCAAACCTTTTATCCCCATCTCTTTGGCTGAATTTAATCCTAACAACAGAGCCTCATACTCTGCTATGTTATTAGTGGTTCTGAAGTTGAGCTTGAAGGACAAAGATATGGTCTCCTTTGAGGGAGAAATCAGAACTACTCCGGCACTTGCTGAGTCTTTAGTGCTAGCCCCATCGAAGTACATGATCCAGACTGTAATGTTTTCACTTTCAGCCTGCTGCTCAATAGGCTTCACTAGTTTCATAGGAGTTGATTGACCATCATCAATCTGAAGGATGCATGAACTGAAATATGTATCTACAGCATAGATAGGATGATTAATGAAATTCTTTCCATCGTTGATAATATAAGCCAGCTGGTTTTCCCTGTAAAGTCTCTTCATTCCCCCCCCCAACACTGGAATCGTAGCATAGGACAGATCCATCTGCAATGTGCCTCTTAATCTCTTTCCCCATGATCGAGACAAAATCAGCCCAAATTTAGGTGGGATATCAGCAACCACCATGTTCATAACCATGCTCCTCATTGGAAGTTGGGCAAGGTTTATAACCATATCTTTGATGAGGCCGAGACATCTAACCTTTCTGGAGTCAAAGGAGAAAAGGTCTTGATATGGTTTGGTGACTTCGAGACCAAGCTCATCCATCACAGCCTTTGGCATAAGGTTATGTGATGCCCCAGAATCAAGCAGACAATTGTGAAGGATTTTGTCATGGACATTTAAAGATATGTAAAATGGTGGACAAGAATCATCATGGTCTTCTATCATGGGCCCTATGGTCACTTTAGGTTTATCATCTTGTAGATTAACAAAATCATCTGATGGAGAGGTCTTAGGCTCAAGAGACTTTAAGATGGTTGCTTTAAAGGCTTCATTCTTCATGAGTTCAGTTAAAGGCATGGGTATCTTAACCTTTTTAATTTCAGATTCAAAATTGAAAGAGAGAGATGTTCTGTCTGAAATATTTACCTCATTAGAAAGAGCCTTGAGACTGACTTGCTCCTTGGCTGGAATGTGAGTTTGTTTCTTCTGCTATTTTTTTGTAGGGGAAGTTTGTTTTTCTGGAGCTAGAGGTTGATTGGCAACAACCTCTTTACTTTTCACAGGAGCAATATCTTGCTTGTTCTTTACAGGGGCAGCAATGGGTGTTTTTGGACCAGCACTCTTGGATCTTAAGTTGTAGCCTTTCTGATCATCTGTCAAGTAGAAATCTCCCTCTACACTTGCTTCCTAAATTTGCTGATCTATCAGGGCCTCTTCATAGTCTACCTGTGTCAAGAATGAAGACTCATTCTCATCATCAAAACAATTTATTTCATCAACATCTTCAATTTCATCGGGAGATGGCTATTGGTCTTCATCCAATACTGCATTTTGAAAAGGTGGTCTGATCCTCTGCTCATCAAATGGATTTCTGTCTCTTTGAAGTATCTGAACTTGTGGATTATTCCTTCTGTAAGGAAGATTTTTTTTGGATTTCTGGGGGCAAAAGCATTTGGCTCTTTTTCCCTTGTTGATTGTTGATTCTGAACCTTCAACTTTGACATTTCAGTCGTCAAAATGTCTAACATCTTTGCCATCTTTTCCATTTTACTGCTAGGATAAGAAGAGGATTCAACAGCAGAATTCTTCCTCTCAGCTTGATCTGAAAACAGATCCAGAAGCCTGATAGGGCTTAAAAATGCTCAAAAATGAAAGTGCTCGGAATCCGACGAAACCTGTGCCATTGCGTCCGTCTCGTCTTCCTGAATCTGGTGGTATAATGTTTATCGCAAACGGAGTCCGTATGAGGAAGATATCGCCTTCTGTCCGAAAAGCCAAACAGACAAAATTTTGGGATGCTGACTGTACCTGTCCGTACAGTCCGTACAGACACGTGTCAGTCCGTACAGTGCTGACGTGGCAGTCTGTATAGTGACATGGCAGCTTGGGGATGCGACACGTGGCAGGCCGTACATATGACGTGGACCAACCGGGACGCGACACGTGGCAGGATTCCGTACAGGACACGTGGCGTCACCAGGACGCGACACGTGTCATGCTGATTTGGCGTTTTGGTCGTACGATCGGCCAATTACGAGGTGACACGTGTCACCACTCATAGGGTGACACGTGGCACACTGACGTTAGCATGCTGACGTGGCAGATGACTGTGTCGTACGGCAGGACATGTGGCAGCAAGGTAAGGTGACAAGTGGCGATACGGCGATTGACGTGGCACGTACGTGGACCAATCACGTGATGACACGTGTCCCGTTCAGATTGGTTTAAAAAAACGCCACGTGGCCCAATCACAGGGTGCCACGTGGCGCTATTGGATTGGCTATTGGTTTGTAATTTCAAAATTGTTTTGGTCGCCGGGGGAATTGAACACGGGACCTCCGGGTGGCTACGACTTAACAAACTCGGGCTAGCCACGGAGGCAACGGGTGGAGCTTGTTATACCAACGGCCTATAAACTATTTGAATTGAATGCATGGTTCGTCGGCGGGGGAAAAGGGCTGGGGCCTCGCCCCAGCCCACGACATATGCATAGGACCGAGCCCATAGGACTCACGGCGCGGTGGTTGGTTGGGGTCTAGCCCCCAGTTTCCGGGTGGTTCCACATTAAATGCGCGCGGTTATAACCAATAACGCACGGGCCTATGCCATGTGCCACGAGATCGGGTGCTGGCGCGAGCTAAGGGGCTAGCGCGTAGCCCACGGGCTAGCGCCTAGCCAAAAGGTTGCCATGTGACCGCGTAAAGGGGGCCGCGCCCAGATTCGGGGGGCCAAATGCCTACTATAAAGTTTTTAAGTGGGTTTTAAAAACAAATATGTGGTTTTTATAATTAATATTG
>JASDQU010205723.1:11885-27104 GCA_032191745.1 Picea mariana
TATTGAAGACATTCATCTTTAAATTTGAAAAATAGTCCATCTTGGACAGATGCTTTCCTGTTCGGAAAGTGGATTGAGACTTCTGACGGACAGTCAGTTTCCATTATGGTTAACATGGGAAGTGATCTGATTGTTGATGTATCATATGCAACAACTTCCCATTGTGGTTAACATGAGGAGTGGTCTAGGGCAGTCTCTCTTATTGAGGGTTACTCAAGAAGACTGGCCCGCCTTGTCGGACATCGATTTCTCATTGTGGTTAACATGAGGAATGGTCTGTTTTGGAGGTTGATGCAGGACAGTCTTTTCCTCTTGTGGTTAACAGAGGAAATGGTCCAAATAGTCATTCCTTAGGGTTTATACATTCTCTCCAGTGTGCACTTTGATTAGTGTAGGAGGAATGGCCCAGGGTGGGGAATGGTCCAGGCTCAACAATCAAGGAAAAACATTCCTTAGGGTTTATACATTCTCTCCAGGGTGCACTTTGATTAGTGTAGGAGGAATGGCCCAGGGTGGGGAATGGTCCAAAATCAACATTCCTTAGGGTTATACATTCTCTCCATGGTGCAATTTGATTAGTGTAGGAAGAATGGCCTAGATAATTCAATTTATATCATAACATTGTTTCTGTGCAGGTTGCTATCAGATGTTTGTTATGAAGATAGTAGATGTAGACTACTCTGGTGGATATGTTCCACTTTTCCTGAGGCAGATATTCTTTCAGAGCTCACATATGTGAGTGAAAGATTGGCCCAGATGATTCAGTTTATATCATAACATTGTTTCTATGCAGGGTGCTATCAGATGTTTGTTATGAAGACTATATAACAGTAGATGAAGACTACTGCGGTGGATATGTTCCACTATTCGTAACTATACATTGTTGATCAAGTACTTGTGTGTTACTTGGTGTGGTAGTGAACCACTGGATTGTAGTTATGTACTACTATGGATAGACACAATTGTGTTCTATTTTTGTTTTAACTGCCTTGAAGACTATAAACAGTTTATTGGAAATAATCACCATCGAGACGAATGATGAACAAAGATTTTCCATACGGAAATTGGTTTAGAGCATTTACTCCTCTAGATTATAAGAGTGGCTCTTGTATCACTCTATAGTGTGAGTGACTTATCCAACATCATGTCTAATTACTCAGATGAAGTATGGTTTTGAGAGATGATGCAACTAATGGGGATGGTGATGCTCATGATCTAGTCATGAGATAGTCTAGACGACTATATTGATGCTATTGGGTAAATGGTATATTTTTGTGCTCAAGACCATTACCTGTAATACCTTCCTAGCTAGGAGGGAGTGCTAATATTATGGTAGCTGTGGGAGGTATTTACCTCCACATGTGAACCTGAAGAGAATAGAAGACTCCAGAAAGAAAGAGAAAACCCTAATGAGTTGGCTAATAACCCTAGAAGTCTTGTCGGCTCAAGAATATAATTTATATCAGGTTATTATCCTCCAAGAGAAGAAGTCGACCAGAAATAATAATAATATATTGAATAGACACATATCCAGAAGGAGAAGTCGGCCCCAACAAATATGGAAGAACCAATATAAATAAAGGGGGCTAATTCTCATTTGACACATCTCAAAATTGCAGACAACAACTGGTGTGCACTGCAGTTCCCAGTTTGGTGCGCATGTGTGGAGGAGAGCTACAAGTGCAGCGGCTGCAGCTAGCAGTTTCATTGTTGGCTTGGACTATCTCTTGGCTAGGGTTTGGACTATCTGATTAGCTATTGTTGGTGTGCTATCCTTGGAGGAAGATGCACTACACCTTGTTTGGCTATCTAGCCTAGGGTTTGCTTCTAGAGTAATTCTCAATCAAGGTTAAGGTGCTTGGAGGGTGGCTTCAGCCTATGGTTGGGTGACGAGGGTGTCGTCAATGGTAAAATGAGAACACATTCTTCTATATTCTAACATTGCCCTTTAAATATGTTTTTTAATGAAGCTAAAGTGGGATTTGATCCACTACTTACTTGTGAATCTAATTGATGTCCACCATATCCAGATGGCTCACCACGCTCATGAGTTCTTGGTGTTCTAAATTGAGATGGGATGAAATCTGGTGCTAGCCTTGTTGGACTTCTTGCTGCAGGTGTATGTGCATGTGGAACCATCTGTCCATCATCTTCACCCTTCTCAACTTCATCATCATCTTCACAGGGTAACACATCTCCCTCTGAAATTGATTTGTCAATACTTCCATCCCAGGCTTCATCTTCTTTAAATTGAACATCTCTGTTGATTACATATTTTTGGGTGATGAGATTATAGAGTTTATATTCCCTAGACTCTTCACTGTATCCAACAAAAATACATCTCTCACTTCTGTCATCCAACTTCCTCCTCATTTATGTAGGTACATGTGCAAATGCAGCACATCCAAAAATTCTGAAATGAGAAACATTGCAAGGATTACCATTCCAGGCTTCCTGAGGTACACAATCCCTCATGGTCTTGGTCGAACTTCTATTCAATACAAAAACAGAGCAAAGAACCGCATCTCCCCAATATTAATTTGAAATATGCTTCTCTTTCAACATGTTTCGAGCCATATCCATGATGGCCCGATTCTTCCTTTCAGCCACTCCATTCTACTGTGGAGAATATCGAGCAGTAAACTGCCTTTTAATTCCATGAAGACCACAAAATTCAATGAATTCATTCAATTTATACTCACCTCCTCTATCAGACCTGAGGATATTAATGGTCTGACCACTCTCATTCTCAACCATAGACTTAAATTTCTTAAAAACATCAAAGGCTTCAGAGTTCTGTTTCAACAAATACAACCAAGTCTTCCTACTGAAATCATCAATAAAAGTCATAAAATAAACACAGCCATTCAAAGGTGTTTGCATAGGTCCACATAAATCTGTGTAAACAATTTCCAAAGGAGCTTTTGCTATGTAGGAAACACCTGAAACAAATTTCTCCCTGTGATGTTTTCCAAGTATGCAACTCTCACAAGAGCTTGCAGGTTGTTGAATACAAGGTAACCCCTTCACCATTTGTTTCTTCTGTAACAAATCTAAGCCACCAAAATGTAAATGACCATATCTTAAATGCCATAACTAAGATTCATCTAAACTTCCAGCTTTATAAGCATTCAAAGAACCACTCAAATAATTTCGCATAACAAGTGGAAACATTATATTCTTGGTCATCTCTACTCTTGCAATAAACTATTTGCTGGGTAATTTATCATAGATAGTACATACTTTTTTGTTGAAGAACACTCTGTACTTTTTCTCCAACAACTGTCCAACACTGATAAGATTGCATTTTAAACTAGGCACAAAGTAAACATCATCAATATTTCTTCTCTGATTGTTCTTAGTGTAAACTGGAACTATACCTTTACCATTGACTGTAACCTTACAGTCATTTCCCAATTTGACTTCAGACTGAATAATAGTATCAATGGAAGAAAATAAGTCTTTATTACCAATCATGTGGTTATTGCAACCACTATCCAAAAACCAAATATCATTTGCACATTCTTGAGTGACATTACAGGTCAAAAACACAGGTTTTTGATGATCCTCGGACTCATTTGTGATATGTGCGAAGTTCTTTCCAGCATCTGCCTGTTTCTTCCAACAGTTGTTAGCAAAATGCCCAAACTTCTTACAATAATAACATTGCACTTTAGTTTTATCATACCTCTGATTTTCTTGCTGCTAGGGTTTGCTGCTACTCCCTCTTAAATTAGGAGGATTTTGCTGGGACTTCTGCTCAGACTCTGATTCAGCTCTGTTGTCCCTTGGGCCAGAAAATTGACCTCCTCTTCCATGAGTATGAAACCTTCCTTTGCTTCTGCCTCTAGTAACATGTAGTTGGGATTTGAAAGCATGCTCCATTGATCCTTCTTCATATCTAGATATCCTAAATACATGAGCAACAAGAGAACCAGTTAAGTCATCATTTTGCATTAGACTTAAATCTTTAAATTCCTCTATGGGAACAACAACAGGCTCAAACTTCTTGGGAAAACTTCTCAGCACTTTCTCAATAACTCTTTTATTCTTAACATCATCTCCATACTGTCTGAGCTGGTTCACAACACTCGTTACTTGAGTCATGAAAGTATCAACACCTTCACTATCCTTCATCTTCAGATTTTCGAAATCCCTTCTTAAGTTTTGCAACTTGACTGTCTTCACCTTGGACACCCCTCGATAACAGGTTTCAAGAATGTCCCAAGCCATCTTTGAAGATGCAGCACTAGAAATCTTCATAAAAATGGATTCTTTTGATCCTTCCTAGATTAATCCAAGAGCTTTATTATCCTTCTTCCTGTTTTCCTTTTGTAAAACACGGTCAACATTAGATAGAGCCAATTCTGCTGCAACATCAACTGACTCTGGATAGCCATCAATAACATAAGTCCACAAATCCTGAGAACGCAAAATTGTCCTCATTCGAATGTACCAGGAATCATATGACTTCTCTCTCAGAACAAGAACCTGAATCTGAGAAGAACTACTACTAGATGCAACCATTTATAAAAATTGACAGAAATTAAATAAACCTTCACGTAGAAAAATATGAGAATAAAATTTTTGGCACTAACAGTAATAATCTGAAATGAACTAAGCAATTGTCGGATAGACTGCCAGCTCTGATACCAAATGTGAAAAACAAAGGTCAATCAGGGTTTAAGATTCGGCAATTACAAATGCCAAACACCAACACACAACAACTCCCAAATCGCGAAAATGCAAATGGAATGTGGGCCTGGTGCTTTTCGAGTTTCGGGGTTTGCAAACCCTTGATACAAAACAACATGCAACTTCAATCACCGAATTGCGAAATGCGTACAAACTTTGGGCCCCACTACCTCAGGTTTGGGGTTTTGGGAGTAAATAACTTCATGCACAAGTAAACTCCGATTGCTGAAATATCAATTTTGTATTTAATATCTTTTTAAAATCACATGCTCCAACAAATAATTACTAAAACCAAAAAATTACTGCGTTTGCTCAAAAACTAGTTTTTATCCAGAAATAAAATGAGTTTACAAACTCAATGAAAAAACAATATATATATATATATGCCAAAACAAATCTCCAAACACAGAATAACCAATTCAATTCAAGAAATGCTTTCAAGCTATCTCACAAATTACAATTTCGACTTTGGTATTTAAACACTGAAAAGTGTCCCTTCGATCTTCTAAAGGATTTTAATCAAGGCAGTGTTAAAATTCGATTGCCTTGAATGGTTAACACAGCCACAACCGTTTAGAGTAATTAAATCTTCGAGTCTAAGGCGGTCACTGTTTAGAGTAATTAAATCTTGAAGGCGGTCACTGTTTAGAGTAATTAAATCTTGAAGTCTTGAAGAGTAAAGACGGCCACCGATCCGCAGTTATAAATGATTAACTCTGACACAATCAACTTTTGCCATCCGTTCCATGTAAATATCTTCAAATTTAAGTCGACATACGACATAATTTCTAAATACCACATCCCTCCAACAATTCTTGTAGATATAAGTTTTGCTTTCTAAAGAAGCCTTCAAATTTTATGGAGAAAGCTGGTACAAAACCCAAGCTTATTGTCATTGAGTCATATACTACTTCTTGCACGTTTCTTTAAGATTTCAACCTTGTTTCTCTGCTAGTTTTCTCAAATTTCTTCTCGACTACAATTTCTCTGCATTTGTTGATTGTTCTCCTAGTTTACTGGAATTTCTTTGAAGTCTCGAGATTTAACAACTTATTTGCATTTCTTTATCGTTCTGCTGGTTTACTTGAACTTTTTTTAACAATTGTTTTGCATCTGTTGATTGTTCTGCTAGTTTACTGTAATTTCTTTTTAGTTTCGAGATTTGTCAACTCTGAATTTCTTTATCGTTCTGCTAGGTTATTCGAATTCGAATTTCACTTTTCTCTTTATATTTAAGAATTTCATCGTATCCTTGATAATTAACAATTTCTCTGTTTATCGTTCTCCTAGTTTACTCGAATTTCTTTTCCGGTTTGACATATAATGATTGCTTTGTATTTGTTTACACCAATTTCTTTATCTTGATTTAATAATTTCTCTTCATTTTGTCTATCGTGCAGTTCCCTGTTTGATCCACTGGATGACATCGTGCGGGGCGTCCGGTTTGATCTACGAGATGACATCGTGTGGGGCGCGTCATGCAGGGGAGACGGAGCTCAATGCGAACATGTGGATCTTCTGCAATAATAACAACAACTTTACTCGGAGAAAAAAGGTTTAGAGAATCAGTTCCTGATCAGCTCGGGAGTTTTTCTTCTTTGGAAGATGCCAATGTGAACGCCTTGCTAAGCATGTCGCAATCCAACTGCTAACTGGGTTCTCAGCTTTATGGTTTTCTGAATGCAACTAGGAGGCAAGAATTCTAGCTCTGAGATACACGTTTGTTTTGTTTGTTCTGTTTTACTTTAATATTGATTCAATATCTCTCTAAAAATAAAATAGTTGTAGTTTCTTACTAAAATTTATACATTTACGTTTTTTTTTTTTTAATTGGTTAGTTGTAAGTTTCATTGTATTTTTGAATTAAAAAATGTCTTACTTACTAGCACAGCCGCTAATTTGCGGTTGGTGAACGTTGAAAGATGGTTTTCTGTTAAACTTCCGAGCGACTGTTGGTGATGCTAGCACAGAAATTAATATCTTAATATTTTATAATCAGGTAGACTTGACAATAAGTTAGTGAATACAGTAATTTTTAAACACGATTAGGTAAATGTAAAAGAGTAAACATATAAAGGGATGTCTTTATAACAGCTCAGAAGTTAATGATGAAATCAGAGCCATTCATTTATTGTGAGGACTAAAAATATTCTAGGGATATTTAATCTCATCCATAAAAAACGTATTAAGAACTAAATACCTATTAAATGTGCCCATTGTAACCACACCACAAACATACAAACATGTTGAAGATTTTAATTTTCTAATTATTCCCTAATTTGATTGTAACAACACAAACAAGTTGGAGATTTTAATTTTCTAATTAGAGGTTCTCTATGATTCCTTTTGGTCGAAGTTTTTTGTTTTCGAAAAAACACATGCTGGCACGCGTTTCAGTGGAACGATGCGGCCGATTTATTCGGAACACTCCGCCAATGATGGATATCGTGCACGTATTTATGCCTACCTACACCTGCGACTCTTCATCTGCTTTTCGAAAAGTTGAATTGAATCGAAGCTAATTGAAAATGAAGGCAATTGAATTGAATTGAGGAAAAGTGAAGCGAATTCAATTGGATTTTCCATATTCTTCGCTATAAGAGAATTCAGAACGAGAGAACAAATGGCGGACAAAAAACACATGTGCGGATCTTAACCTGCTCAGCGTCCAGGAAACATTGAGAGAGGGCGGAGACGGACGGAGCCTTAGCCCCTCACGTGACCGACTGCGTCACAGCCGGAATCGATCATTTAATCGTCCTCACAGAATCATAGGAATTATCCTCCATCTCAAGCTCCTGCTCTAGGTCCAATTGCTTTTCAGGCACCACAAATGTAATACATCTTTTCTTACTATCAAATTAAGTTTCATCACAATCTAAGTACCGATATATATATCTCTACAAGAGTTATTACGCCGAAAGACGTACATCTATTGATAATGGGCATATTTAATATGTTTTTAGTACTTAATCAATTTTGTATGGACAAGAGTAAATATTGTTAGAATATTTTTAGTAGTCCCAATAAATCAATAGTTGTGATTTCAACCACTAACTTTCTCACTACACCTATTGAAAATGGGCATATTTAATATGTTTTTAGTACTTAATCAATTTTGTATGGACAAGAGTAAATATTGTTGGAATATTCTTAGTCGTCCCAATAAATCAATAGTTGTGATTTCAACCACTAACTTTCTCACTATTATAAAGACATCTGTTTACATGTTTATTTTTTTACTTTTACTTAATCATATTTAAAATTTACTATGATGGCTAGCTGATTGCTACCTTTGAATGATTAACATTTCATTTTCTAAAGAGTCCAAATTTACCAGTCACTATTTTTACTCCAACTATTATTTACTGGACTGGATTTTCCTGCCTGAAACTCTTACCGCATTCACCAGCCACGAATGACTTGTGGCTGTACTAATATATAAAAAATGGAATATATTTAAAAATTAAAATATATATATATATATGAATATGAATGAATGAGAGAGAGAACTGGAGTATATTTAATAATGAGAATATGAAAATATATTCTGTGTGGTTGACAAGCCTAGAGTGGCAATTGTATAAGTTTGCATGTAACCTGAATTGATTGCCTGTGGATTGGACAGGAATGTAGACGACAGCGAAAATGATATAAGGAGGAAGAAGCTTCAGTTTTTTAAAGATCACAAATATGAGCAATGGTAAGTAAAATAATTTCGTTCAAATAACTAACGTTTGCACCGCAACTCAGCCGGTTTGATATGGAATGCATTGAATATTGAAAACCAGTTTTAAATTAATATGAAAGTTGCAAAGATGATCTATCCTTAATTCCCACAAACCACTGATTAAGTGTAATGTGGACATAGGATATAATAGTTTAAATACTCTTCATTTTAAGGATGTGGCAATTTGTAATTATCTGTTTTTTCACTATGTTTTACAACATCTTTAATATAACTTTATAATTTTTTGATAAGTTATGTAAGTTTTTAGAATTATCACATTAGTCGATCGAACTGAGAGGATCATTATTGTAAGACAAATTGACAATAAATTGATATTATATAAGTCATGCAAAATAATGTAAGCTTGGTGTTGAATAAGTCAAATAAGCATGTAGGAAAAAAGTTAGAGAAAAATGACTAAACGATTGGTTGTTGTTAGCCTTCTTTTACCCCTAACTATTCTTATTTTTTCACTGTCACTCATTTTTAATTTTTTATAGAGATTTTGGCCAAGAAGAAGAAAAATGTATGGAAAATTGTAAAAATACTGAGCACCAGCACCATTTGAAACTGGCTTTCCTGGATTCTAGTGTAAAAAAATTATGCTTTAATGTGTTTTTTTTCTTTTTCCTTGTGTTGAATGAATATTTAGTTTAGATTCTCACATGTAGTCTTATAAAAATGATTGGTTATATTTGATGGCTTGCTTCACTGGAGGAGGAGTTATTTACTGCATATTCTTTTATTTTACTGTGTGACAAGTTTCCTTTAAAAGAATTAGTGTCCACCATTAAATGCATGGTAAACCATTTCGTGCTATTTCGGCGACTCTCTTTTGGCTGGCCGATTTTTAATCTGTAAGGGCTAACTTCTCCTTCCTTGGTTAGCATTTTCTCATTCCCTGGCCATTTCCTCTTTCCAGGGGCTGGATTAACAGATCTCTGAGTGGATTCTCTTACTTGATGATTAAATACATTATAGGACGGCTTAGCATGTTGTTGGGTGTGTGAGGCCATTAGAGGGTTGTTCCTTAGGTGCTGGGCATTTCATGAAAGCACCGTTCTGCTGCACAACCTGCCCACACTGGTAATGCACGTTCTATATGCTGCTTAGAGATCCACTCACACACTACTTTCTTTCCAAACGTATGAGTGTAAACTCTAGCCCGAGAAGAGGCCCCACAGGCTCACTCTTCATTGTCCAAGTGCATCATGTGAATCCATCGGAGCTCGTGGAGAAGCCATACTATGTTTCACTGGTTGAAGTGAAAAAGAAAACCTAACCGTAATTGCTTTTGGTGTAACCCCTCAACACTCCTACGCCCTAAACCCTAGCTCTTGGGCTTTCCAAGTATAATATCACACGCTCATTTATTTTTTTGTTTGTGATGCCCAGTCTAAACCTTGTCTTTGGGCGTCCTCTAGAATTGTTGGTGGATATTCCCTATTGCCCACGCCTTACGGTCGGATTGGGCGTTAGGATCTATAAGAGCCAGTCTACTGTGCAGGAGATTTCGTTGCACGTACTGTGCAGGAGATGTGGATGCTTGAGGGTAACTGTTGTGGTTGGAATGTTGCACCGTTTATGAGACACATAATGACTGGAGAATGAATGACTGGTGCCCATCATTTCTCAGTGAGAGATTAAGTCATTTGTGTATAGAGGCTACTGGGTATCATTCTTTGATTACGAGATTTTAGTTGCTAAGTGAATTATCTGGTTGACTAACCTATCTTGTTTCCGAACTCATGTCTTGAAAAGGATTTGTTTAGCAGGATTCTAAGGTTCTCATTTGTGGCCCAACTATCTGAAAGATAAGAAAAATCAATAATTGAAATTAATAAATAATTATAAATGTAAATCTTTAATTAAGTCGTAGGTTAAAGATTTTAGGAGATAAAGATTTTTGGGGGATATTTGCCTGATATCTGATAAAAAATTATTGGAAGTGATTATTTCTGTATAATCCAAATATCCTGGGAATTTTTCAGCTTGCATTCAAAAATAAATTTTGAAAAACAAAAAATAGTGATTTATATAAATTTATATCACCAAATTCAAGCAAATTAAACCATTTCATAAAACAGCTAACCAACACCCTTATCATTATCCATGATAAAATACTTCAGGTGCAAGGTTGTTTCCTTTTTGTCCTTATAAACTTTCTTTTATACTTGTCGTATTGCGTTACATGAAAGAAAAAATTATATCAAATTTATTGTATTGGTGTAGGTATACCTCTATTTTCAATATCACTCTTTGGACTTCGTAATAAATGATGTATGTGGAGTTAGTGAGGTAAGAGACAACGCTCTGCTTGAAAAAGAATTGTTTAGCATGATTCTAAGGTTCTCATTAAATGGGTGATATCAAAAGTGAAAGAATGTCAATGGGAAATTAGATTGTGGTGTTGTGTTAGAATAACTTAATTAATCTCTCTACCATTGGTTATAGGTAGATGACACTTGGAGGTTGGTAGTTGGTCAATTAATTGCATTGTAAATAATATTTTATCTTTCTGTTATAGGTAGTTGACACTTGGGGTTGGTAGTTGGTCAGTTAATTGCATTGTAACCAATGTTTTATATTAACAAAAAAGATAGATACATAGTGTTGGGGTTGAGAATCAATTCAACAAACCAAACAAGTGATATCATTGCGGGTTTGGGCCTCACTCCCTCACGGGCCCATGCACCTAGGGATCGTCCGGAGCAAGGTAGGTAGACTGATATAAAGAAAATAAAGGAGCGTGCGACAGACAAGAATTGCAAGGAGAATCGTCCGTAAGTCACTCTAATATAAAGAAAATAAAGGAACATGCATGCAATGTCCTTTAAACCCTGAACCTGAATTAGAAACTATTTCAACATCCACTCAAATAATTTGAGTGAAGTAAGTTGTTTCACATTGTTAGTGTGCTGTGAACCACTATGAGATAGAGGGTGTGTACAAAGTCCACGGAGAAAATGGTGAGGATCGGGAGCGTGCTTGAAGCTTCGTTAAAACCTAGAGGGAAAATAGCTGATCTAGTAGCCACAATACTGAAGTGGTTACTACAGTGGGGAAAGAGATTTTTCCATGGAATTACTCTTGGATCCACTCTGCAATGATCAAATCTTTGATCCGCAGTGACAAAGCCACAAGCTTTGTCACTAAAAGGACTTATCCTCTAGTTCATAGACTACACTAAAACTATAATATAAAAAGCTTCCAAGAAAAATGTATAATTGCGGAATAACAAACTGCTATGATTAGCACATAAACTCAGAAATACGAATTGCTTGATATTAATAAATTTCGGCGCAGTGCAAGCAATTACAGAATACAATAATAAAATGAGCTTCGGCTCCAATGACTTCTTCTACTGACTTCACAGACATAGATCTTGTGCTCAGAATTATATGGACTTCGATTGAGACTTCCTACATAAGCTAAGACTAACTCAATATTAAAGACTACCATTTAATCGACTAACTCTTCAACTACTTAACTGGACTCAAGAAAGATAAGGATCGACTCCATTTATAACTCTCTTGTTTGCCGACTGACTTTGATTAAACGTGCAACTTTCCACTTAGAGACTTTGAGACTAACTCACTCACATTTCGGCTGACTAACAAAACTACTGACAAATTGACTCACATACTTATAATTACTATTTCCAACACTGCCCCTTAAGTATAAGTAGGTGGGATTACAAAAGAAAATTACATCAAAAATTTGAATTTGAATTTTACTGTAACTCATTTGTTACTACGCAGACTCTGATACTACTGTGCATATGACGAAATGCATCTCTTGCTAAAGCCTTTGTAAAAATGTATGGGACTTGTTCTTTTGACTTGCAAAATTCTAAAGAGATCTCTTTGTTATTCACTAATTCTCTGATAAAATGATACCTTGTATCGATATGCTTTGTTTTCTTGTGAAACACATAATTCTTTGATAACACGATGGCTGAATTGTTGTCACAGAATACTGTTGTAGATTCATGTTGTTCTTGAACCAATTTTTTTAACATTCTTCTCATCCATACTGCTTGACAAGCTAAGCTTGTAGCTGCGATGTACTCTGCTTCTGCTCAAGAAAGAGTCACTATGGGATGCTTCATTGATGCCCATGATACCATACCTGTTCCAAAATGAAATGTGGACCCAAAGGTACTTTTCCAGTCATTTATGTTGCCTCCACAATCACTGTGAGTGTATCTAATTAGTTTGAACTATTATGAAGTGGATTACTTAATGCCAAAATCTTTTGTTCCATTCACATATATCAGTATCCTCTTTCCTGCCTTCCAATGTTATTCTTTTGGAGTTTCCATGAACCTTGAGATTAGGATCACTCCATACATAATATCAGGTCTTGACGATGTGAGATACATAAGACTACCTATCAGTGTTTTAAACAATGTGAGATCTACCTTGGACCCTTTATCTTCCTTTCTTAACTTTAATCCTGTTATGACAGGTGTTGGGGCTACTTTTGAATTCACCATATTAAATCAATTCAGAATTTCATGCGCATACTTAGACTGTGAGATAAATATACCAGTTTTGGACTCGTGTACTTATATTCCCAAAAAATATCTCATAAGCCCCAAATCAGTGATTTCAAATTCATCATTCATGACTCACTTGAATTCTTCTATGCCGAAATTACGTGTGAAAATCAAATCATCTACATATAAGCAAACCATTAACATATTACATTGCTTATTTGTTTTGATGTACAGTGTTGGCTCACCTTCACTTCTCTGAAATCCATTATGTGTGAGATAGGAATCTATGCGACTATACCAAGCTCTAGGAGCTTGCTTTAATCCATACAGTGCTTTCTTCAATATGTAAACTTTGTCTTCTTGTCTTGGAACCTCATAACCTTATGGTTCTTCCACATATACTTTTTCTTCTAAGTGTCCATTCAAAAATGCTCACTTTACATCCATCTAATAAAATTACCACTTGTACTGCGCGATAATGGCTAACACCGTTCTGACTGTGTCCATGCACGCAACTGGTGCAAATGTTACATTGAAATCAATTCCAGGTTGCTGTGTAAATCCTCTTGCAACTAACCTTTCCTTGTACTTCTACACTTTTCCTTTTGCATCTTGATTGGATTTATAAATTTATTTGACACTTATCACATATTTTTCTTTAGGTACATCTACTAATTTCCATGTCTGATTATTCTCTATGCATCTGATTTCTTCATCCATGGCTTGTGCCTATGCATCCTCTTTGACAACTTCTTCAAAAGTTAATGGATCATCTATTTGTGAAAAGAAAGAAAAAACTGAAAAATGAATTTGTTGCATCTTCATTATAGATGTCACACATAATTCTTGTCTTTCTTGGTAATAGACTTGATAATGCTAAATCTGGAGATGTATAACTACTTGGATTGCTAGTTGATGTTTGTTGCACTCTAGGTGTAGACTACGCACCTACTGTTCTTACTGGAGTATTCTCCATTGTGATTTTTGTCACAATGCCAAGTGTAGAAGGGACTGCACACTCACCTATGAATGGTGTTTGAACCACTTCATCTTCTGTGTCATCATGCTCCATTGCATCAATACTTTTGACTGTATTTTCTATGCTTCCATCACATGCTTCATTCTCCATGAAATTAACATCGCGGTTGATTATGACTTTTCTTGCGACATGATCATACAATTTGTATCCTTTTATTTCTTCAGAATACCCAATAAATATACATTTATGTCCTTTGTTATCGAGCTTCCTTCTCAACTCATTTGGAACATGTGTGTATGACACACAACCAAAAAAATTTAAGTGCATCACATTCTGCTTTGATCATGTCCAAGATTCTTGAGGAACTCTGTTCTTCACACTCTTTATCGAGCATCTGTTCAAGATGTATATTGCAGTTTTTATTGCCTCAGCCAAATACTCATTTGACAAATGTTTGGATGTCAACATACTGCGTGCCATTTCCATGATGGTTCTGTTGTTTTTCTATGTGACACCATTCTGTTGTGGTGTGTATCGCGCGGTAAATTGCTTGTAGATGCCATGAACTTTACAAAAGTTCTGAAATTATTTTGAAATGTATTCTCCTCCTCTGTCAGTTCTTAGACACTTCATGTAATAACCACTCTCTTTCTCAATAAGTGATTTAAACTATTGAAAACAACCCAATGCATCATATTTATGTTTTAGAAAATAAATCCATCTATTTCTTGAGAAATCATCAATAAATTTCAAAAAATAAGTATTTCCTCCTATAGATGTAGTTTGCATTGGTCCACAAATTTTTGAATGTACAATTTCCAGTGGATCTTTTTGTTAGAATATAGAAGATGGTGTGCTCATTTTACCATCGACGATACCCTCGTCACCCAACCATAGGCTGAAGCCACCCTCCGAGCACCTTAACCTTGACTGAGAATTACTCTGGAAGCAAACCCTAGACTAGATAGCCAAACAAAGGGCAGCACACTTTTCCACAAGGATAGCGCATTAGAAAAAGATGATCAGATAGTCCAAACCCTAGCCAAGAGATAGTCAAGCCAATACTGAAACTGCTAGCTGCTGCAGCTACAGCTGCAACTCTCCTCCACACGTGCGCACCAAACTGGGAACTGCAGTGCGCACCAAACTGGGAACTGCAATTCTGAGATGCTGTCAAATGAGAACTAACACCCTGTATTTATACTGGTTCTACCAGATTTGCTAGGGCCGACTTCTCCTTCTGGATATGTGTCTGTTTAGTATATTATTATTATTTCTGGCCGACTTCTTCTCTTGGAGGCTAATAACCTAATA